>ML780411.1:173875-190032 GCA_009831015.1 Picea engelmannii | reverse complement strand
TCTATATGTCTTTTAAAGAAGTAAATATTCATAATTTACAATCTATCTCCATACTTACGTAATAAAATTTGGCAATAGGTACTAAATTTAAGTAAACAAATCATAAATTTGAGTTTAAATACCTCGCTCTGATGCTATCCGCAGTAGCTTGCTCCCTTCGCTTGAACCTATCCGCAGCAGCTTTCTCCTTAAGACACCCCAAAACCAGCCACCCTACCGACTAGTACGCCTAGCCCTAGGACATCAATGGACGTCCTAGCCCTCCGAGCCCAAAACCTCTGCAGCCCCGGTGCACTGTAAATCCCACTATAAACCAGCTCTCCCCAAAACTCCAAGTTCCCCTTCCCTTCGAATGCATGAAAAATGAATCCCCTCATACTCCTTCTCCACCTCCCTTATTCCTCCTTCACCGCCCTCCCACATTCATTTCCCCCACCAAACTCTTTTATTACTCTTATCCCCTTCGTAATTGCCTTATCCCTTATTAATTACCTTATCCCTTATTAATTACCTTATCCATTATTTAAATGTTTCCCTTTTGTGTATTGGTTACGTTATCCCCCTATGGGATACGTAACCCTATTATATTTTATTTTAACCAACAATTTAATACTTAATCAATTAATGACTCACTTAATAATTAATCATACATTAACCCTTAATTAAAGAGTTAATCATACTTAAGCTAATCATAGTAAAAAAATAATAATTAATTAACAACATATAATTAATTAAGGTTATATAATAATTAATTATAATTTAGCTAATTTTTAGGATTATTTATGAAATTATTCATATTAATAAGTAAAGGGTCATTACACCTTATATTAACAACATGCACAAGGGATGTTTTGAAAATGGGATTGTACCAAATTGATTCTCCAATTCATTCTCTATTGGATCCAGAAGGATACTCTAGTATCATGTGTTGGAACGTGACTACAATTTCTTAAGTGTTCTCACTCTCAATGAATCCATATTCAACATTGCTCTGAATAGTTCCATCCACTGAACTATTACTCTCATTTTCATTTCTGCCTTCAACATTTCTAATAAACCACTAGGATCTAACATTATTTACATCTACTCTACTATCATCTCTTCCAACATGGGCTAGGGATTCTTCCTCCCATGTATTTCTTCTTTGTAGTGGTTATATCTCTTATATTTGCACCTTTAGTGTGATCTCTACAAAAACACACTCTTCTTGCACTTCCTTCTTATGTCTCTTCCTTACCCTACTACTACTTTCTATTGTGTCTTCTCCCTTTTTCTTTGAATGTCAAACTGTATCTTCCAAACATACTCTCACAACACATTTATTCATTCATATATTTTCACTCTTGCTTTCTTCTTTGCCTTTGGATCCATATTTCCTTTTATCTTCTTAACCCATCTCCATGTTTCTTCCCCTCCCCACTAGAGCAAGGGACTTATGTTGCTATGATGTTGGGCCTCATCTACATCAATTGTTTTTCCATGAACAACATCTTAATCCATGATGGTATTTATTCTAGCAATCTGCCTCTCTATTCAACCTCAAATTCGCATTCAACAACACTAAACGAAGTGTGATATTCTATAGAAAATTCCACAATGTACCATTCTTTAATTCTTCTCAACCAGAAATCAATTGCTCATATCCATTTATTATCTAGAGTCTTCAATCTATTGATGGTCACTTGATCCCACACCACTAGTTCTCAGGAACACCTCAATATATTAATTTCCTACCACCTTTTTATCCATTAATGTAATAAAATGAAAAATTCAATGAAAAATATTTCATGGTTATCATAATACAAGTACTTGTATTTCCATGCTTAAGGGTTGATATGCAATAGGTTCTGAGTTTCCTTCTAGGTGAACTCAACTTCTATTTTGGTCATATAGTCTTGAATCTCCCTTCATGAAGGTGTACATGACATATCTACGCTTTCTTCAGTATTTGTGTCTAGTCCCAATAACATAACCAATTGTTGGTAATGATTTCAAACCGAGGGTTCCACTCTTAGACCAACAACAAAACCAATTAGTATTGGCATATTCAATATTCAATTAAGAATAAGGTCTCACCTGAGACACTGATGAGAAATACTCGAAAATGTTTTAATAATAAGAAAGAAAAAGATGAGCATGTACAACATTCAGTATACACGCATGCATACACTTACATTAACACATGCATAACTCATAAAATTTAGTCGGGGGGAACACATAGTATTTTCTCATTCAATCCATAACATAGGTCCACATAACTCCTTATTCCTCTATACAATGGTCTAGGTATTTAAAGCCTAATTTCTCCTTCTTCCATAGCCTCTCTAATGCAAACTCAATAAGAGAGTCACAATGACAAGCTATCCAACCCTCACCCTATTAATTACATTCCTCAATATATATTCCAATTCAATTACAAAGTAGTTACAACGCTAACTTATTATAGCACAACCTTCTAACCTAAGGATAGGTGAGTGTGCTAATTCTAAGTATAGTTACAATTTAAGTGCATGGGTCAAAATGGGGTGCATGGCAAAAAATTGGGTGTGCAATCTAAAATGGGATAAGCACAACTAAGCTACATGCAAAGTATTCAAAACTGCAAAATAGGGCACCAACAATAGTTTGAGTCATAAGGGATTTTAATTTATACATAGACCAGGTGCTAAGCTCATTGAAGCTATCAAATTCTTCAACAATGAGATTTAGGACTATATAAAACGATTAAATAATATTCATATATTAGATATACTTTAATAAGTCAAGCATAACTTGGCTTCTTAATCTCACATAATCCAAAATAATGAAAAGGGGACTTTGTGCATAGCGCTAGTTTTCCCAGAATGAAAGGGAAAACAACTAGTAAAGGGTGGTGAAATGAAGGGAAAAGGGTATGCATGAGAATCCTTACCACAACCAAAAATCCAGTAATATACTATGCATGAATTACAAATTGATAAGAAAGCATAGGTCAATTCCATGTTATGACCTTACCTTAACCATGATGCTTAGATTCGAAACATTAGATGTTGAATCCTTGACACTATCAACCTCTATTAGCAACTTACGCACAAATGCTTTAACTAATGGCCACGTTCACCCAACAACCCATGCAATGAAATATCAATTCATGCGTGAATGATAAGACTTTCTTTCTACTAGTAGAAGTCACATAGAAAAAATAGAGGAGGGCTCACACCATACAATAAAACTCATCTTCCAAATGATGGACTATAAGTGTAAGTATAGTAATATGCAAGGCACCACCATGACCATAAACATTCATGGAATACAAGTTATGGATATGCCAAAATATCATCCTTCAAACACCATGAACAAGCAAGATTGATCTCTCACAAAGTGGTGAGGAAAATTATCAAAATGACTAGCAATAGGTTAGGGCATCAATCATTGGAACTTCATGCCAATATTCCATGGATAGATCAAAATCAAAGGCTATAAACATGCATCACTTTTTCATGCATGTATGGCATTCAAGTATGAACATTAAGATATTGTACTTGGTGTTTGAGTGGCATCCTCTATAGGCCTTAGAATCCCCATCAAAATCCCGAGGATATCATTGTAAAGGGGTCCGTCCCATCACCAAATTCCTTATTACATTTTTACCAATTTCCATAGTTATCAAGGTTGAAAATGCTTTTCCATTCATGTGGGGTCAAGACTTCAAGACTCATTCTTAGCAGCATATAAAACATGTACACCATGCATCCATGCTATAAGCCTTGTGTAGTAGGTCACTTATATAGTATGCACACACACACAAACTAATTTTATTTCATTTGCATAATAACCATTGTTTTTTCAAGTGCAAAAGATTAAACCCTAAGGAGAGAAGCAAACCATATGCACACTCACCATCATAACAAAATATCATTTTCCACCAAGGTCAAGCATTCAAACAACAAACACTTAGAATAAGAATTAGTTGATATCTCTATTCTTGATGTATAGAGAGACTTCTGGAAATGTCGCATCCATTTTATATTTTTTCGACATTTCAAACAAAGCCATTGTGGCCCATCATCTCTATCTTGTAGACATACATAATAAAATGTGTTTATAGGTACCCTGAAGTGAGTTCAAATTCAAAGAAATTTCATAAATACATATCACACATAACCATAACCATATGTTGCAACATCATCATTGTCATCAACATCAAACCATGAAGTCATTGCCACCATATTAAATGAAGAAATGAATTGTGGTAATTATGGAAAAACATCATAATTTTTTAAGCATGATAGATATGACGACATATCAAACACATCACACATCGATATACTCTAGTGCACACTCATTAGTAGGTTCATTAGTTACTTATCAAGGAAACATTTGGCAAGATTATTCTACCTATGGTAAGGTTCTAGTAATTTGGGTGAATGTCCCTTAAGATTAGAGTTAGGCTTTAGGTCATGGGTTTTGTTGCAATGGTGTGCCAAAACCCAATTTTAGTTGGTTTAACAACTAAAACCAAACAAATGAGTGAGAGAGGAAAATCATATTGTAAGTATTTAATTCACCCTACAAGCATCAATTAAAACATTAATAAAACTAAAATTCAGTGATTGCCCAATATTTAACAAATTAATTGGGGGGAAACAACAATGCATGATCTTATTCTAATGGAAGGAAATATAAAATTGTAATGTATCATTTGATTAGAGTGGTTTGCAACAAATGGGCCTCAAAGCTATTTGTGGGAGGGCCCTTTGACCTCCTTAAACAATTAGTCTCTGTCTTTGATGGATGTGGGCAACATGTCCCACATGGAGGGAAAGCACTCAACGAGAAGGAGAACCAACTAGAAATGGAGTAAATAGGGATGAGGGATTTCTAATTCACTCTAATGGAAGTCCTCCATCATAACTCCACAATCTCTATATTATTCCTCTTGCAATTGCATGACTAGGCCTATTATTTATAGGCCATTGTGAACCCCATCTCTTCACCAAATCAAGCATAAATTCCTTCAATGAGCCCATGTGATGAAAATACTCTGGATGAAGAAAAATTAAATCCATTTAGAATTAATGGGAGAACTTTAAATTCATTGTGCAACCATCCCACCACTTTAGTTCGGTCCCCAAGCATTTATATGCCACATGAAACCAACTTCCTAATTTTTACGGGTTTGGGAAACTATCAAGCCTTTTTCCATGCAACCAATGAAAATGTGGAGGGATATCATGTGCAACCAATGGAATAGTCCATTAATTATTTGACCTTTCTTTATGGTGCATAATCATCCTGCTTATCATTGTATTTTCTAAAAAACCCATGCTCATTACCTCAGGAATCAATGAGCCATGGGAAACAAGCATGGTATGGTTAAATAAAGTTGCAATTTGATACATGTTCCAAAAGTACTCAAGTCAATGCAAATTTAACTAAGTAATCACCTCAAATAGAATGCGCTAAGAAATTAGGGACATTTGGGGACCTGAGGGAGACTCCTCAACTAACACACACCCCAACTAGTGCACAAAACCTAAGAGGGATCCAAATATCTACTACTTTCTATTGTGTCTTCTCCCTTTTTCTTTGAATGCCAAACTGTATCTTCCAAACATCCTCTCACAACACATTTATTCATTCATATATTTTCACTCTTGCTTTCTTCTTTGCCTTTGGATCCATATTTCCTTTTATCTTCTTAACCCATCTCCATGTTTCTTCCCCTCCCCCCTAGAGCAAGGGACTTATGTTGCTATGATGTTGGGCCTCATCTACATCAATTGTTTTTCCATGAACAACATCTTAATCCATGATGGTATTTATTCTAGCAATCTACCTCTCTATTCAACCTCAAATTCGCATTCAACAACACTAAATGAAGTGTGATATTCTATAGAAAATTCCACAATGTACCATTCTTTAATTCTTCTCAACCAGAAATCAATTGCTCATATCCATTTATTATCTAGAGTCTTCAATCTATTGATGGTCACTTGATCCCACACCACTAGTTCTCAGGAAAACCTCAATATATTAATTTCCTCCCGCCTTTTTATCCATTAATGTAATAAAATGAGAAATTCAATGAAAAATATTTCATGTTTATCATAATACAAGTACTTGTATTTCCACGCTTAAGGGTTGATATGCAACAGGTTCTGAGTTTCCTTCTATGCGAACTCAACTTCTATTTTGGTCATTTAGTCTTGAATCTCCCTTCATGAAGGTGTACATGACATATCTACGCTTTCTTTAGTATTTGTGTCTAGTCCCAACAACATAACCAATTGTTGGTAATGATTTCAAACCGAAGGTTCCGAACTTAGACCAACAACAAAACCCATTAGTATTGGCATATTCAATATTCAATTAAGAATAAGGTCTCACCTGAGACACCGATGAGAAATACTCGAAAATGTTTTAATAATAAGAAAGAAAAATATGAACATGTACAACATTCATTATACACTCATGTATACACTTAGATTAACACATGCATAACTCATAAAATTTAGTGGGAGGGAAACACATAGTATTTTCTCATTCAATCCATAACATAGGTCCACACAACTCCTTATTCCTCTATACAATGGTCTAGGGATTTAAAGCCTAATTTCTCCTTCTTCCATAGCCTCTCTAATGCAAACTCAATAAGAAAGTCACAATGACAAGCTATCCAACCCTCACCCTATTAATTACATTCCTCAATATATATTCCAATTCAATTACAAAGTAGTTACAACCCTAACTTCTTATAGCACAACCTTTTAACCTAAGGATAAGTGAGTGTGCTAATTCTAAGTATAGTTACAATTTAAGTGCATGGGTCAAAATGGGGTGCACATCAAAAAATTGAGTGTGCAATCGGGGTAAGCACAACTAATCTACATGCAAAGTATTCAAAACTGTAAAATAGAGCACCAACAATAGTTTGAGTCTTAAAGGATTTCAATTAATACATAGACCAGGTGCTAAGCTCATTGAAGCTATCAAATTCTTCAACAATGAGATTTAGGACTATATAAAACGATTAAATAATACTCATATATTAGATATACTTTAATAAGTCAAGCATAACTTGGCTTCTTAATCTCACATAATCCAAAATAATGAAAAGGGGACTTTGTGCATAGGGCTATTTTTCCCAAAATGAAAGGGAAAACAACTAGTAAAGGATGGTGAAATGAAGGGAAAAGGGTATGCATGAGAAGCCTTACCACAACCATAAATCCAGTAATATACTATGCAAGCATTACAAATTGATAAGAAAGCATAGGTCAATTCCATGTTATGACCTTACCTTGACCATGATGCTTAGATTCGAAACATTGGATGTTGAATCCTTGACACTATCGACCTGCATTAGCAACCTACACACAAATGCTTTAACTAATGGCCACGTTCACCCAACAACCCATGCAATGAAATATCAAGTCATGCGTGAATGATAAGCCTTTCTTTATACTAGTAGAAGTCACATAGAAAAAATAGAGGAGGGCTCATACCATACAATAAAACTCATCTTCCAAATGATGGACTATAAGTGTAAGTATAGTAAGATGCAAGGCACCACCATGACCATAAACATTCATGGAATACAAGTTATGGATATGCCAAAATACCATCCTTCAAACACCATGAACAAGCAAGATTGATCTCTCACAAAGTGGTGAGGGAAATTATCAAAATGACTAGCAATAGGTTAGGGCATCAATCGTTGGAACTTCATGCCAGTATTCCATGGATAGATCAAAATCAAAGGCTATAAACATGCATCGATTTTTCATGCATGCATGGCATTCAAGTATGAACATTAAGAGATTGTACTTGGTGTTTGAGTGACATCCTCTATAGGCCTTAGAATCCCCATCAAAATCCCGAGGATATCATTGTAAAGGGGTCTGTCCCATCACCAAATTCCTTATTACATTTTTACCAATTTCCATAGTTATCAAGGTTGAAAATACTTTTCCATTCATGTGGGGTCAAGACTTCAAGTCTCATCCTTAGCAGCATATAAAACATGCACACCATGCATCCATGCTATAAGCCTTGTGTAGTAGGTCACTTATATAGTATGCACACACACACAAACTAATTTTATTTCATTTGCATAATAACCATTGTTTTTTCAAGTGCAGAAGATCAAACCCTAAGGAGAGAAGCAAACCATATGCATACTCACCATCATAACAAAATATCGTTTTCCACCAAGGTCATGCATTCAAACAACAAACACTTAGAATAAGAATTAGTTAATATCTCTATTCTTGATGTATAGAGAGACTTCTGGAAATGTCGCATCCATTTTATATTTTTTTGACATTTCAAACAAAGCCATTGTGGCCCATCATCTCTATCTTGTAGACATACATAATCAAATGTGTTTATAGGTACCCTGAAGTGAGTTCAAATTCAAAGCAATTTCATAAATGCATATCACACATAACCATAACCATATGTTGCAACATCATCATTGTCATCAACATCAAACCATGAAGTCATTGCCACCATATTAAATGAAGAAATGAATTGTGGTAATTATGGACAAGCATCATAATTTTTTAAGCATGATAGATATGATGACATATCAAACACATCACACATTGATATACTCTAGTGCACACTCATTAGTAGGTCCATTAGTTACTTATCAAGGAAACATTTTGCAAGATTATTCTACCTATGGTAAGGTTCTAGTAATTTGGGTGAATGTCGCTTAAGATTAGAGTTAGGCTTTAGGTCATGGGTTTTGTTGCAATGGTGTGCCAAAACCCAATTTTAGTTGGTTTAACAACTAAAACCAAACAAATGAGTGAGAGAGGAAAATTGTATTGTAAGTATTTAATTCACCCTACAAGCATCAATTAAAACATTAATAAAACTAAAATTTAGTGATTGCCCAATATTTAACAAACAAATTGGGGGAAAACAACAACGCATGATCTTATTCTAATGGAAGGAAATATAAAATTGTAATGTATCATTTGATTAGAGTGGTTTGCAGCAAATGGGACTCAAAGCTATTTGTGGGAGGGCCCTTTGACCTCCTTAAACAATTAGTCTCTCTCTTTGATGGATGTGGGAAACATGTCCCCCATGGAGTGAAAGCACTCAATGAGAAGGAGAACCAACTAGAATTGGAGTAAATAGGGATGAGGGATTCCTAATTCACTCTAATGGAAGTCCTCCATCATAAATCCACAATCTCTATATTATTCCTCTTGCAATTGCATGACTAGGCCTATTATTTAGAGGTCATTGTGAACCCCATCTCTTCACCAAATCAAGCATAAATTCCTTCAATGAGCCCATGTGATGAAAATACTTCGGATGAAGAAAAATCAAATCCATTTAGAATTAATGGGAGAACTTTCAAGCCATTGTGCAACCATCCCACCACTTTAGTTCGGTCCCCAAGCATTTATATGCCACATGAAACCAACTTCCTAATTTTTACGGGTTTGGGAAACTATCAAGCCTTTTTCCATGCAATCAATGAAAATGTGGAGGGATATCATGTGCAACCAATGGAATAGTCCATTAATTATTTGACTTTTCTTTATGGTGCATAATTATCCTACTTATCATTGTATTTTCTAAAAAACCCATGCTCAGTACCTCAGGAATAAATGAGCCATGGGAAACAAGCATGGTATGGTTAAACAAAGTTGCAATTTGATACATGTTCCAAAAGTACTCAAGTCAATACAAATTTAACTAAGTAATCACCTCAAATAGAATGCCCTAAGAAATTAGGGACATTTGGGGACCTGAGGGAGACTCCTCAACTAACTAACACCCCAACTAGTGCACAAAACCTAAGAGGGATCCTAATTAACAGGGGAGGGGCCCAAAAAGATTTCCAAAAGAACCCACTATAATGAAACATAAGACTATGGAAGGCCAAAGATAAAAGGGGACCCTACCATGGGACTATACATCAAATGGGAAACCATAATCACACATCTAGATCAAGGTAACAGATGCAAAATGGACTTAAACACACTATGAGCCATCTCCAATGTGGATAGGAGGACCTTGGTGTTGTCATGGAATGAGTCATGTATGGCTAATGGACCATGAAATACTCTAGACATCAATATATGACATGATAAATATTTGGTTAGAGTGAAGTGCAGAAACCAAACTCTACATTGGAAAGAAAGAAAAGTCTAGCCATTTGTAAGTAACAAATGTTGTGTACTAAAAACATTGCATAGAACTAAACTTAACACTTGTTTTGCATGTCTTTGTATAAGTTAAATTTTAGAAATTTCCTTCTTTTAAAAACACATCTTTAAAACAACATTATGAAATTTGTAACAATCCAAATGGGTGTCACTATTTTTTTTCATGAATACTAGCAATTCTGCTTGAAATTTCAAATCAACACCAAGTATTCACAACCATGGGTCTAACGAGAACATTGTACAAGAATCAAGACATAATTCATAAAGAGTAAAACACATAGGTAAGTTAAATAACAAAGATAAATATATACACATACTAATACTAGAATATAAAATACCTATATCCTTTAGCTCAATGTAATCCAAGCATTGAGTTGTTAATGCTCCATATCCCTCGAACAAACCTTCAATAAACAAGGGTAAATCATACCTAAAGGTTGGTTTTCCACCCAACCAATTCAACCACCTTCACAAGTGTTTCACCTTGAGTAGGGATTAAGTTCAATGAAACAAGAAAATCATAAACTCATAGTAACTCTCAAGAATCCAACCCAATGTACTCAAGAATAAATAAAAAATGGTTACAACAATTCAACCTAGGTGTTGTGGAGAAGCTCTTGGACTTGCAACACCTCCAAATCCCATAGGATTATGGCATGTAGGGGTATTACTACCACTTTTAGCTAATGCTCACAACCATGATAGTAGTGGCACCCCCTTAAGCAAGGATCTTACTACCACCTTCAGTTGGTGATTGCAACCACAATAGCAGTGGAATCCTACAATTTGGGCCAAAAGAAAAATAACACAAAGAGTCATATGCACTAAGATTTAGTACCCTCTCATGTTGTAGGTACACTCTTATCCCCTTAATATAGATAGAATTGGTTGGAATAGACATATTTATTCCCAACTCACCAATGTCATAACACAAGTGCATCAACAATACTAAGTTCCCCATGAGCCAACCCTCAACAATAGGAAAGCATTTGATTTAATAATGAAAAATCAAGAAACTTCCCCCCAATATTTCTCTCTTGGTTTTCCCCTTATTCATACTATGGAAAATTTGGGCTTGAGGGTGACTTTACAAGTGTCCAAAACAAGGTAAAAGTGAAATAAGCCCTTCCCCTAGGTGAATTCCCATTCATTGTTTCACTTGCATCAAATTAGTCCATCCAACAAATCCATGTATACACATATACAAAAACATCATCATAATAAATATTATAAGTCATAAACCATATCATAACATCTAAGTAAGCCATATCACTAGTGAGCCAAAAAATCACAACAATATTCAAGCAATGCCCTGGAATCCCAAGGGCTCTTTAAAGATGATACCATTGAAGTGTTGGGCCAAGGTATTCGAGGTAACAACATAATATAAAAGCATCATGAATCACATCACATAAAGAAATATTATAAATTTGTATCATCATCATCAACCAATAAGACTAGGTGTTAAGAGTGAATGACAACATTCACAAGCCACATAGTTGTCTAGGTCCAAGCATTAATTATTAAAGTCTGATGAATCTAAAACAACATTAAAATAAAATATAGCATTATGAGTGTCACAATCCTCCCCCACTAACAAGGGATATAATTTGGATCCATTCCATCATCAAACAAATGAGGGTAAATCTTCTTCATTTTTTGCTCTAACTCTCATGTGTCACAATATTCTAAGTAATGTTGTCAATGGACCTCAACCCAATTTATTACTTCGTTGCGTAAATGTTGTTGATTGTTTTCAATAATTTCCAGTGGCTTAGTGAGAAACTATTTGGTTTCCTTCATCCATATAACATCAAATTCCAACACATTACTAGGGTCAAACTGTAATACCCCTAGGCCAAACCCCAATTGTAAATGTACATCTACTTTATAGGCTGGTGAGCTGGGATATTTGGGCTAGAGTGCCTATGTGATTATTAGGTCGGAGAGCCTAGATGCTAAAAGGCCAGCGAGCATATAATTGTAATATGTAATCCCACTCTTTGATGTTAATAAAAATACATCATTGTTGCATACCAATCAAAGAAAAGAGTATGGGGGGCTAGAACTCCACTAGAGGGAAAGGGGGCTAAGAGTCTAGGAAGAGGGGCTAAGCCAAGGGGGCTTAACCGAAGGGAATATTATAATAATATTTCCTAAAGTCTAAATTATGGGATATATTTTTATCCTAAGTTCCTAAAGGTGGGGAACATATCACCAAGTGGGGGAAATGTAGTTCCTAGCATGGCAAGTGTCAAGTTGGGAACATGCATACATAAAGTGGGAAATTAGTGTATTTGCCCATCAGTGTCGCTATCATTCTTTCCATTCGTAGACTCATACTATCCATCAGTCATACATGTGCTTGGAGATATTGGAAACTAATTGTACACAATAATTCCTTGGTGGTTTGGACCAAAGATGTAGGTTGTCGAGCTTGTGAGCATTCTCTCTTGCCGAGATAATTGTTGGGAATTGTTTTCCTAGTGTGTTAGGCTAGTGGGTGTTGATATTATTAGAACAACGTTGAGTTCTAGGTGCTAGAACTCTTTGAGACTTCTTGTCCATACCGTTGTTGACGCCCTGGAAGGGAAGTGGGACAACTGGAGGATTGTTGAGCAGAGAAGGAGTACACTTCCTGGGGTAGGACAGGTTGTGGAGAATGAGAGGTTGTGAGATGGGAATGGTTTCTAGAGTTGGAAACTTGTGTTGGTTGTGGAGCCTAATTATCTTCTTGATTCAAAGGTATTTTACTTTCAGTCGTGTTTATACCCCATGAAGTATTTACACCCCAAAAGTATGTACACTCTTCCATGCGAGGGAGTGCAGAGGGGGGGTACCCCTCTGCAAGGTCCGGGGGCAAGCGGGCCCCTAGTGGGGGTTCGAGGGCAAAGCCCCGGAAGGAAAAATTGCCTTGTAAATGTATATTGTAATTTCATTGTAAATCTGGACCGTTCATTATAAGGTCGTAGATCTAACGATAGAGATTATGTTAGGGTTTTTTCCCCTAGAAGGCAACCCTCTTTTATGAGGGAAATGTATTGCGGCTATTGTTGACGGCAAATATTGTATTCTGAGATAGGATACTGTGAGAGAAAGAAGAGGAAGTTACAACGGGTTTGTTGTAGGTTGTATCCCTTCATATGTTGGATAATAATAAAGGAAGGACCTGGCAATTTCTCTGGTGAACATAGCCCACACTGGGTGAACCACGTAAATTTGTGTCTCTATTGTATTGTGTATCTTCTGTGTTTTGTTTCCGCATTTGTTTTATTTTATTGCTCCACGGTCCTGTTTTTCTAACAACTGGTATCAGAGCGAAAGGTAACTCGCAGGAAAAGAGGGTTCCTGGTTCGAGTGGAAGCAATGTCGGAAGATGGAAAGTTTAGGGTCGAGAAATTTAACGGCCAAAACTACCAGTTATGGAAGATGCAAATGGAAGACTATTTATATCAGAAGGATCTATTCCTACCATTGGGTGGAATAGCAAAGAAGTCGGCGGCTACGAAGGACGAAGAATGGGAGATTCTTGACAGAAAGGCTCTAGGAACAATATGGCTGAGCCTGACAACGTCGATGGCTTTCAATATTTCCAAAGAAAAGACAATGAAGGGTTTGATGGACACATTGGCCAAATTGTATGAAAAACCCTCGACGTCCAATAAGGTATTTCTAATGAAGATATTATTTAATATGAAGATGTCGGAAGGTGGGTCGATTGCAGATCATTTAAATGATTTTAATACGGTTACTAATCAACTAAGTTCTCTAAAAGTGGACTTTGATGATGAGGTTAGGGCTCTTCTAATCTTGTGCTCATTGCCAGAAAGCTCGAATGGCTTGGTCATGGTTGTAAGTAACTATGTCTCTTCTTCAAATACTTTAAAATTTGATGATGTTGTTGGTGTTATCCTTAGTGTGGAAATGCGACGGAAAAGCACAGGTGAGACATCAGGAAATGCGTTGAACATGGAGAACAGGGGAAGATAAAAGGATAGAGGAAAGGTTTTCGGGAACCGTGGGAATTCTAGGAAGGGAAGATCCAAATCCAGAATTGGAAAGATAGAGTGTTGGAATTGTGGGAAGAAAGGACATCTGAAGAAAGACTGTAAAGCTCCAAAGAAACAAAGAGATGGACAGTAGGAGAGAAATCAGGAAGCAAATGTAATAGGTGATGTGTTACAAGATGCTTTGATTCTTTCTGTAGATAATATTTATGAGTCTTGGGTAGTAGATTCAGGGGCTTCATTTCATGCCACACCCCATAGGAAACATTTTCTAGATTATGTTCAAGGTGATTTTGGACAGGTTCATTTGGGTGACAATGCACCATGGAAAATTGTTGGAATGGGAAAGGTAAAAATAAAGCAACGCAATGGAAACCAATGGTTGTTGAAAGAGGTAAGACATGTTCCAGATATAAGGAAAAATCTAATTTCAATAGGGAAGTTGGAAAGTGAAGGTTGTATATCCATATTTACAGATAAGATGTGGAAGGTCATCAAAGGATCATTGGTGATAACAAAAGGAGAGAAGGTAGGTACATTGTATTTATGTACTGGTAATATTGACTCTTCTATCTCTTTAGCTTCTACAGGAGTGGATACAACACCATGGCATCATAGGCTTGGACACATGAGTGAGAAGGGGATGCAGATACTTCACAAAAGAAATTTGTTTCCAGATCTTAAACAAATTGATTTGGACTTCTGTGAGCATTGTGTTTATGGAAAACAGAAGAGAGTCAGATTTCTCAGAGTCGGAAAAGAAAAGAAGAGTGAAAGGTTAGAGCTTATGCATATAGATGTATGGGGACCAGCTCATGTATCATCTCTTGGTGGCTCTCATTATTATATTACTTTTATTGATGATGCAACTAGAAAAACTTGGGTTTATTGCATTCGACAAAAATCTGATGTTTTTTATACTTTTAAGAAATGGAAAGCTTTGGTTGAGAATAAGACAGGAAAAAAGTTGAAGTGTCTCAGATCAGATAATGGAGGTGAATATTGCAGCAAGGAGTTTGATGATTACTGTTCATACCGTGGGATTCGTAGAGAGAAGACAATTCCAAGAACACCACAAGAAAATGGTGTGTCGGAAAGGATGAACAGGACAATCATGGAGCGTGCAAGGAGTATGAGATTGCATGTTGGTTTTCCCTTACAGTTTTGGGAAGATGTTGTAGATATTGTTGTTTACTTAATAAACAAAGGACCTTCAAGCTCTTTGGATGGTAGAATTCCAGAGGAGGAATGGACAGGAAAAAAGGTAAACTATTTTTTTTTCAAAACTTTCGGTTGTGAAGCATTTGTCCATATTGACAAAGAAAATAGAACAAAGCTTGAGGCAAAATCCAAGAAATATACCTTTATTGGATACGGTGTTAATGATTTTGGTTATTGCTTATGGGATTATGAAAATAACAAAATTATTAGGAGTAGAGATGTCATATTCAATGAGAAGGTCATGTACAAAGATCAGTTGCAGGGAAAGAAACAGGAAAAAGAAAAACAAGAATACATAGTGCTTGATGAGATCAATGAAAAAGAAATTCCAAAGGAACCAGAAAATCAAAATGTACAACAACAAGAGCAGCAGGTACCTCAAACACCTGCAAGTGTTGTTAGAAAATCTACCAAGTTAAGTATACCCCCTGAACGATACTCTCCTTCATTGTATTATTTATTGTTGACTGATTCTGGTGAACCAGAATGTTATGAAGAGGCAAAGCAGGTAGACACCAAAAGGAAGTGGGAGCAAAGCATGAAAGAGGAAATGGATTCCTTGGTAAATAACCATACTTGGGACTTGGTTCAGTTGCCTGCAGGAAAAAGATAATTTCAGAATAAATGGGTTTACAAGTTGAAGGAAGAAGATGGAGGAGAAAAGCGGTACAAGGCTAGACTTGTTGTAAAGGGGTTTGCACAAAAGAAAGGTATAGATTTTGATGAAATATTTTCTCCTGTTGTTAAAATGACT
>ML780411.1:142691-173716 GCA_009831015.1 Picea engelmannii | reverse complement strand
AGTAAGTTGGATTTCAAAACTGCAAAAGGTTGTTGCACTTTCAACAATAGAGGCAGAGTATGTTGTTGCTACAGAGGCTAGTAAAGAGATGATTTGGTTACAGAGGTTTATGGAGGAATTGGGAAAGAAGCAAGAGAATAACAATTTGTACTGTGACAGTGAGAGTGTCATTCATCTTGCAAAGAAATCAGCCTTCCATTCGAAGACTAAGAATATACAGTTGAGGTACCACTTCATACGATCAGCCTTGGAAGATGGACATTTGAAGTTGGAAAAGATACACACTAGCTAGAATCCTGCAGACATGTTAACAAAGGGAGTAACCAGGGAGAAACTGAGTTCCTGCTCAGTTTCATAACATCTTCAAGAATGAAGATGAAGATGAGAAATGTGTCAGGTCCAAGAAGGTTCAGAGTCCAGCATATACAACAATGGTTGAGTTGTTGAGATCAGTCTCCAAGTGGGAGATTGTTGGTTGTGGAGCCTGATTATCTTCTTGATTCAGAGGTCTTTTACTTTCAGTCGTGTTTATACCCCATGAAGTATTTACACCCCATAAGTATGTACACTCTTCCATGTGGGGGAGTGCAGAGGGGGGGTACCCTCTCTGTGGGGTCTGGGGGCAAGTGGGCCCCCAACGGGGGTTCAGGGGCAAAGTCCCCGAAGGAAAAATTGCCTTGTAAATGTATATTATAATTTCATTGTAAATATGGACCATTCATTATAAGGTCACAGATCTAATGATAGATATTATGTTAGGGTTTTTTTCCCTAGAAGGCAACCCTCTTTTATGAGGGAAATGTATTGCGGCTATTGTTGACGGCGAATATTGTATTCTGAGATAGGACACTGTGAGAGAAAGAAGAGGAAATTACAACGGGTTTGATGTAGGTTGTATCCCTTCATATGTTGGATAATAATAAAGGAAGGACCTGGAAATTTCTCTGGTGGACGTAGCCCACACTGGGTGAACCACATAAATCTGTGTCTCTATTGTATTGTGTATCTTCTGTGTTTTGTTTCCGCATTTATTTTATTTTATTGCTCCACGGTCCTGTTTTTCTAATAACTTGGCCCAAGTTTATTTATGTTGTCTATTAGAACTTAGTTTGGCTTAGGAACTGATCGAGGTGGATATTGGTGGTCACCCACCTGTTCCAAATTCCAACTGGTTGATCTGGACAGTTTTCAGTTCAACATGTTTCTCTATAATGGGGACATTTCTTTGTAATTGTGGGTTTTGCACTTACGTTACTATCCTGAATCCCTACACAACATCTAGGTGGGTATGGGTGGTCACCCACCTATTCCAACTGGCTTATTTTGGAATTTTTCATATCAATACATCTTTCTATACTTCCAGGGCCATTTTGGGGCTCTAAACAGTGTTTTTTTGGCTTGCCACAGTCAAACTATAGACAGAGTCATATTTAGATAGCATAATGTGTAGTTCTCAAAAACACATTTCCAATGGGCTATCACGCGCCTAAAATGGAGATCGCATGCAAAATTTACGACCTCGGGAAGTTAATGTACTAACTTACCCCAATGGGGCCCACATGACTTTTGACACTTCATCTCCTAGGGTTAGGTTTTTGGATATCTAGGGTTTTGGAATTCATGTTTATCATAAAAAGGCCTTCAGAGCCTCATTGTAATCATCTTCTTGCAAATAAGCGTATCTATCACATATCTTCTCAGAGATAAAGCTACCACCATTCTAGAGAGTTTTTCTCTCTATATTTTTACATTCTCTGTACATTTATTTTATTAATAGAAATCATGTATTGTTTTATTTCACCGTTTTTGGCAATTTTCATGTGTATCTCATTGTAATATCTCTGCTTTCATTTCATTCCGAAAATAATCTGGATCAGTTGCATCAGAGCAGGCTGCTCTTGATCGTTTTTTAGTGCATGTCCTCGACAAGGTCCGAGTATAGCAAGTTGGGTCTCAAGCTTGTCTCTCTTGAGGAAAATTGCTCTCGCATGCCCAAGAAACCTCTATGGAAACATAAAAGAATTACAAAAGAGCAGAATATTCTATTAACATGTTGCTTGAGCAAGCTCTCACGTGATAGAGGGATGAAATGATGGAGAATTTTCCCCACATCCTTCAACACCTGTCGATAACAACAAGTGCATCTTCATCAAGCGACCACTTTGGAGGAACCTCTCCCTTCAAGGTACAAGTTAATTTTGATATTCCCATATTTGAAGGTCAGATAGATGCAGATGCCTTAGAAAAATGGTTGAATCTGCTAGAAGGTTATTTCTATGTTCACAATTTTTTCAAGGAAAAGATCACCGTCACACTCCTCGAGGCTCTCCCCCATGTCAAACATTGGTGAGAAAATTACTGGGAGCAAAGCTCCATAGAGGAATCTGAAATACATGGGGCGATCCCACTTGGGATTCTTTTGTGGATGTAGTCAAGGAACAATACTACCCTGTTGATAACTATTAAGACCAGTACATGAGATGGACCACACTGCGGCAAGAGAAGAGCCAAACAATGTTGGAGTTCACAAATAATTTCCATACCTTACACACCAAGTTGGGTATCAAAGACTTTGAGCGACATCTGGTTCTGAAATACCATGGTGCTCTGCATAGATACATCCAAACCAAAATGGATTTCCTAAACATCTCATTATTGGGAGCTTCCTATCAATATGTTGTCAAAATCAAGAAGAAATTTAGACACCAAAACAAATGGGAGTCCGGGTCTACAAATTTGCAACAACCAAAGAATGGTAAAGATGACCCTAACCAATAGTCTCCTGACAACCATTCCAATACATAGGAAAAGAAGGGTAAAGGAAAGACGAATAATGACACTGGGTAGTGGTGCAACTTCCACAAAATCCCTTGGCACAAGACCGATGAATGTTTCTCGAAACAGTCATTGGTAGCTGAGTTCAAAGACAAGGAGTTGAACCCTAATTCTGAATCTGATCCAAAAAATATTGAAAACATACAGATCATCGACGCAGACCCCATTGCTACTGTCGCAACCACAATAATTTAACCAGAATACCCAGTAGATCCTGAAGAGGGGGAGCGCCTCTTCCATTCATAGATGTGGGTGAAGGGGATCCCATTGCATTTCATTGTTGATAGCGACAACCATAAGAACCACATCTCAGTTGAGGTCATCAAACAGTTGGGGTTGTCAAAAACACCACACCCGCAGCCATACAATATCGTGTGGCTTCACCAGGGACGATATCTTTGTGTCAGCCAATAATGTCACCTATCCTATGGCATCCAACCCTTCAAGGATGAGGTAGTGTGTGATGTTTCCCCTCTTGATGTTTGTGATGTTGTTTTGGGCCAACCATATATGTGGATATGTCATGATGTTTATGAGTCTTGACCTCATAGTGTCTTTATTACTCTGGGGGTTCATCTCTACAAGATACCAGAGGTAGTTTCGACTACTTTCCCACCAAAATAGTGTCGCAAGGTAATCTCTCATACTGCAAAATTCATCATCTTCACAGTTTGTTCAAAGGATGCACAGAAGGCCACTGCGACCACTGCAGCCTCATCACCTTCTATCCAGCAGAAGAAGATTGTAGATATTGTTTCTTCACCTACGATGGTTCCTACACAATTCCCCATCAATCCCAAAGACAACATGTTGGTGGAACATATTCAACCACACCAACAACAAGTTCATGACAACCTTCACAGACCAAGCAGCGCAACTTCTCCAACAAGGCACGCAGCTCACCAAGATTCAGATTCAGAAAACACTTTCCCCTCTTCTTCGGGAACTCAATGCAATGGATACAATTGTTTCCTAAGGGGGGAGGATTGATCCATGTGGACATTGGTGGCCACCCACATGTTCCAAATTCCAACTGGCTCATCTGTACAATTTTCAATTCAACATGTTTCTCTATAATGGGGACATTTATTTGTAATTATGGGTTTTTCACTTACAGGGTTGTCCTGAATCCCTAAACAACATCTAGATGGATATGGGTGGCTGCCCACCTATTCCAACTGGATTATTTTGGAATTTTTCATGTTAGTACATCTTTTTGTACTTCCAGGGCCGTTTTGGGGAACTAAACAGTGTTTTCTTGGATTACCACAGTAAAACTATAAACAAAGTCAAATTTTGATGGCATAATTCATATTTCTTGAAAATACCTTTCCAACGGGCTATCACACACCTAAAACGGAGATCGTATGCAGAAGTTACGACCCCGGGAAGTTAATGTACTAACTTACCCCAATGGGGCCCACATGACTTTTTGCGCTTCATCTCCTAGGGTTAGGTTTTTGGATGTCTAGGGTTTTTTCATTCATGTTTATCATAAAAAGGCCTTCAGAGCCTCATTGTAATCATATTATTGCGAATGAGCATAGACATCACATCTCTTCTCAGAGATAAAGCTGCCACCATTCTAGCGAGTCTTGCTCTCTGTATTTTTACAGTCTCTGTACATTTCTTTCATTAATAGAAATCGTGTATTGTTGTATTTCTATGTTTCTAGAAATTTTCATGTGTATCTCATTGTAATATCTCTTCTTTCATTTCATTCCGAAAAATAATACGGATCGGGAACCCTTTTCCCTAGTGGAGTTTATCCCCATCTCAGGGGTGACCTGTTGTTGAGAGTTTATGAGTAGCATAGTCTATGGTTGGGAGGAAAGTTTGAGGTCTGCAACCAGTCGGCGATTTAAAAAAGATAAGTGTATTCTTGTGTTTTTGGTGTTTATTATGTGAATATTTATGTTAAATCCATTATCGTATAACTGTTATATATTTATTAATGTATTATTTGTTGTTATGAGGCATGTGTGTTCATATGCAGAGCATATTTATTAATTAAATGGTATCATAGAGGAACATTTTTCTGTGGGAATGGCCCAACTTGGGGATGGGGATGCTACAATGTGGTATCAGAGCCACAGGTTTAATATTGAGCCTGCATGGCCCAGAGACAGAGTGTTGAAGGTGAAATTGCAGAAATTAAATTTCAGAGGATAAGTGTGACATGTTTGTCAAAAGTACTCATGTAAAACTGAGAGAAATTCTTGGGGGATTTGAGGGAAATTAGACCAGGGATTAAAAATCCCCAATTTTAATCTCATTCTAGACATTTTTGGGCTTGTAATTGGTTGAAATTTGGAATTCACAAGTACATCCATGGCAAAATTGGTGAAAATCCCCAATTCATGAACAGATTCAAGTGAAATTTGCACTCTAAAATGTCAACTACCCGTGCACAGAGATAATTGGTTGATGCGGAAGTTGAATTGATGCTTACAGGTCCAAAATTATTCGTATTAAGCTTAGTATCAAAGCTTCAATGGTGTCCCGAGGAAATAATTTCGAATTTGGGCGTTTTTGGACAAATTGGAAAATTTGAAATTTTGGAAAAATTGGGTATTTTTTCGTACATGACGTCAGATTGACGTGGAGGCCATGTGGAAGTGATGTGGTGATGATGTGGTATAGGTGACATGTACTTCCATGGTGGCAGTTGGTGCAACAAGGGGAAGGTGATGTGGGGCCACGGTGGATGGGCACCGATCGATCCACATAATAGTTATTTTAGGGGGTCCCCTGTTAGTTTTGGAAACCACTAGGGGGGATGAAATTGACGAGAGGTCTCCACCTCACCATGCCAAAAAAAGGGTGGGATCCATTTCATACCACCCCCCCTCTATTAACGGTTGACCTATAAGGGGGGACGAAATGCGACCATGATCATTGATTGCTTCTGACCCCTTCCGATCCTCCATCGTCTTATTAGGGGAACATGTGCGTACACGTGTGCAGGGAAAATTGGCATGGGATGGGGCATGCCCATCCCTGCAACCAATGGAAATGTGACACGTAAGCATCCAGGACCGTGGGGCCTAAAAAACTACAGGTATGTGCACTAGGAAGAAGGTAAATTTTGTAAAAGAGAGAAGGAGGAGGAGATAGGGGTTGACGAGGCAAGGCCAATGTGGCCAAAGGAATAACAGGGTGTCACCTCGAGGTTCTAGGTGGACCTAGGAATATGTACCTAGGACACCACATCAATAGTCCAGTCAATAGAAAACAGTGAAAATTGCCAAAAAATTTGTTGTTTTCTAGGTCATTATCTTATAGGTCATTTTTGAAGGCCTAAACAACATTTTTAGAGAACATTTTTTTACAAAATTTTACATAGGTTTTTCTTCTAAAATGAAAGAGCTCAGAGATATTTTTTCAATGAGCTAAATTGTTCGAAAAATGAAGCTTGTATGAGGGAGTTATAGGCTGAACAGTGCAAGGCAATTTTTAGGTACCAGTTTACTCCAATAGCCATAACTTTCTACTCAGAAGTAAGATTGGGGAACATGAGAAGTCTATGGAAAGATATTGAGACATGGAAGACAATTAGGGAGTCATATTAGAAGTCTGATTACCCAAAAGTGCACATGACAAGATAAAAGAATCTTGTAGCATTCAATGTTAAAAGGGGAAAATAACCAAAACTTCAGGATGTTGTAACTAGCAACCTGGAGCTCGGATGAAGGTAAAACTTGGTCAGATTATTCAAAATATGGCCATGAATAAACCCAATTGAGATCCTGTCGAAATTCTAAAGGATTCGGTGTAAGGAATGCATGGACATAGATAAAAAGTACTCCTGGTTGAAAAGTGTGCAAAAGGAGTAATTAGGTAATGATCAAATGACTATAACTTGGTGCTCATAACTCAGAACTGAGCAAGGAGATAGTCATTGGAAAGGTTTTGGATAGAGGAATCCATATATTCACCCATAAATTTGAATTGAGCTATAGAATTCACAAGAAAACATAAAGAATATTTCAGATGCATTTAAAGGGCAAAATGGTGCATAATTTTGTAGATTTGCTAAATTATTGTGTTCTAATGAATCCTATTGCATGCACATTTTGTAGAGTTAAGAGAAAATAGAAAAGATCATAATCATCAGTGAGATAAAAGACATGGAAGATGCATAGAGAACCTACAACCATGAAGATGAATTCAAGGGGTTGTATGTTAGCATGGGTAAAGCTGGGACATAATCAAATGGACATGGAGAAGGAAAGGAAGAAAGGATGACTTTGGTAGAGACAATAAAGAGTATGCAAAGAGATGTTTTGAGCTATAAGGTTGATAGTGAGAGGCTTATGAAACCTAAGGAGTAGTAGGATGGAATCAACATCAATTTGTTGCAAATATTGGACATAATAGAGAAGAAAGTGGATAAGGGAACATAATCAAGTAAGTCAAGGAGTCATAGATCTCATTCCAAAAGGGGAGAATCTAGAAGTGTTGGTAGACATCATCATCATTCACCAATGCACTCGGTTAAAAGAAAACACAGAAGTCCAAGTTTATCTCCTGTTAGAAAGCATAGCAGAATATCTAGAGTGGATAAATTCAAGAAGATAAAACCTCCTACATTTGATGGTAGGAGGTTTTATCTTCTTGAAGATAAAACCTCCTAGTTACACAATTATTCCTCACAGGAAGAAGGAAGAATTGCAATTTACCAGATAAAGGGAAAAGCATCAATGTGGTGGGATCAATTTATGCAAGTAAAGAACATTGATGAGAAGAAGATTACTTGGAGGGAGTTCAAAAATAAAAAATTAAAAAAATAAAAATAAAAATAAAATACTTGTCCAAGCGTTATTATGATAGGAATATGAAGGAGTTCTTTGAACTCAAGCTTGGGAGTATGACCATGGATGAGTATGAAAGTACATTATTAGAGTTGTTGATATGCATTGACTTCATCAAGGATGAGCAGGTCAAGATTCAAAGATTCCTAAGTGGGCCACCCTCATTTTTCAGTGATAAGATCAGTATGATGATCCCAAGACATTAGATGAAGCAATAAGGAGAGTCAAGTGCCTCTATGATCAACATAGATGAAGAAAAATTTTCCAAAAGGATTGGGAAGACAAGAAGAAAGTTAATATGGAGCAAAGGAATAAAGGGCACAAACCACCATTGTTCAATAATAATTCTCAAGCACAACCAACTCAAAATGAAACCAGAGTGTTCGAAACATTGAGAAAAAGGCCAAGTTAGAAACCTGTTAAATGTTGGGGTTGTGAGGGAGATCATATGTACAGATATTTCCCTCATAGAGGTGAAAGAGTGAATACTATTCACAATGTACAACATGCTAATATAGTTTAGGACATGGGCTAAAGCATGCCAAGGATCTATGCATCCCTGGACAACAAGCAAGTTGAATTTCAATCTCATATGATTGAAGTGGAAGGTGAGATCAATGATCAACGTTATTTTAATTGATTCATGAGCCAATCATAGTTATATAGATAACAATTTGGTGGAAAGATTTCATTTGAAAATAAGAAAACCTGGGAAATCTTGGTTGGTTTATCTAGCCACAGGAGACAAAAGAAGAATTAATGAGTTGGTTAAAGAATGTACAATGGACATGAATGGACTGATCACAAGCGCATATTTGAATATCATACATTTGGGTTCATATGATTTTCTAATTGGTATGGATTGGTTGGACAAGCATCATGTTGTCCTCAATTGTTATAACAAGACATTTAATTGCTTGGATGAGGAAGGGAACTTGAAAACGATTCAAGGTATTCAAAGGGAAATATTTATTAGAGAAATTTCATCCTTGCAGCTGAAGAGAAGCTTCAGGAAAGGATGCCAAATATTTGTAGCTCATACGAAAGAGGTAGCTAAGGATAAAGTGACAAATATTGAAGACTATGTTGTCCTAAAATAATTTGAGGGTGTATTTAAAGAGATATTAGGGTTTCCATCGAAGATGGATATTGATTTCTCCATTAATTTGATGTTAGGAGTAGCCCTAGTGTCCAAGACTCCTTATAGGATGAGCACACCAGAAATCAAATAATTACAAATGCAGCTTGAAGATATTTTGAAGAAGGGGTATATACACCCAAGTGTGTCACCTTGGGGTGCCCCTATATTATTTGTGAATAAGAAGGATGGAACTTTAAGACTATGCATTGACTTCAAGCATCTGTATAAGGTGACCGTGAAGAACACGTATCCTTTGCCAATGATAGATGATATTTTCAATCATTTGAAAGATGAAAATATATTCTCTAATATTGGCCTCAGATCAGGCTATGACTGGGTGAGAATTAAAGAGGAAAATATCAACAAGACACCATTTAGAACAAGGTATGGCCATTATGAGTTTACAATGGTGCCATTTGGGTTGTCAAATGCACCAGTTGTCTTCATGTGTTTAATGAATGATATTTTTATAAATTACTTGGAAAAGTTTGTCATTGTCTTCTTGTATGACATACTTATCTACTCCAAGTCCGAGGAATACAATGAGAAACACTTGAGGATGGTTCTACAAGTATTAAGGGAACATCAGTTGTATGCCAAGTTAAGTAAGTGCTCATTTTACTAGAGGCGGATACATTATTTGGGCGATATCATTTCAGAGGAAGGGATAGTTGTGGATCTAAAAAGGATAAAATCCATTATGGAATGGACAATACCAAGGAATATCTCAGATATGAGGTCATCCATGGGACTTGTAGGTTATTATAGAATATTTATTGAAGGTTTTTCAAAGATTGCACACCCAATCAATTCTTTGCAAAATAAGGGTGTGATATTTGAATGGATCTCTGATTGTGAAAGAAGTTTTTGACACTTGAATAACTTATTGAAAAGTGTGCCAATATTAAGAATTGTTGATCTCAATTAATATTTCATTGTGTGCACTGATGCATGCAAGGAAGGGCTTGGTGGAGTCCTTTCACAAAATGGACATGTGATGTGCCATGAGTCAAGGAAGTTGAAAGAGGATGAGAGACACTATGCCACTCATGACTTAGAATTGGCAGCCATAGTTCATGCCTTAAATATGTGGATGCACTATCTCATGGGAAGAATATTTGAGTCTAGGACATACCATATTGGTCTAAAATATGTATTTGGAAAACCAACTTTGAATGTTAGACAAACTAGATGGCTAGAATTCCTCAATGAGTATGACTTTGGTATAAAGCATATCAAAGGTAAGGAGAACAAGGTGACCGATGCACTTAGCGGGAGAGTCAATAAGATGCATGTTACAAACATTAGCATGTACAAATCTGATTTGAAATATAGAATTTTGGAAGTTGCAAAATCAAATCAACATTATATGGAAATAAAGGAAACATTACAACAAGGTAATTTTCAGTAGAAAATTAAAGATTATGAGCCAAGAGAGGATGGGATCCTCATGTATATGGGTAGATTTTATGTGACAACATCTTAGGAGCTGAAAAATATAGTGTTGAGAGAGATGCATAATGTGCCTTATGTTGAATACCCAGGTTACCAGAAAACAATTGCAGTTGTTAAGAGACAATATTTTTGGCTTGGTATGAAGAAAGAGGTGGTTGATTATATAGCCAGATGTCTAGAATGTCAAAAGGTAAAGGGTGAGCATAGACATCCAACTGGTTTTCTACAACCATTGCCCATTTTGGAATGGAAATGGGAAGTGGTGACAATTTATTTAATCACCAAGCGACCCAAAATAATGAAGCATCATGATTTCATCATGGTGGTGGTGGATAAGCTCACTAAAGATGCTCATTTTATTCCAGTGAAGCTAAATCACAAAGAAGATAACATTGTAGATATTTATATGAGGGAAATTTCTAGGCTACATGGTGTGCCTAAGGAAATTGCTTCCGACAGAGATCCCAAATTTACATCAAATTTATGGAAAGGATTATTTAAAGGGTTTGGGACAAATCTGAATTTTAGCACAACATATCATCCATAATCAGATGGGAAAATAGAGAGGGTCAATCAAAAGATTGAATATATGATAAGGATGTATGTGATGGATAAACCGTCAAAATGGGAAGAGTATTTACACTTAGTTGAATTTTCTTATAATAATGGGTATCAGGCATCTTTAAAGAAGAGACTATTTGAGGCATTATATGGTATAAAGTGAAACACACCAATGAGCTAGGAAAATCCAAAAAATAGAGTATTTATTGGGCCATAATTGCTCAGAGAAATGGAAGAACAAATGGAAAAAATAAAGAAGAATTTAAAGGTTGCACAAGATAGGCAAAACATTTATGCAAATGAGGGAAGAAATCACAAAGAGTTTAAAGTGGGTAACAATGTGTTCTTAAAAGTGAATGCCAAGAGAAGTTCCATAAAGTTGGGAAACTTTTCAAAGCTGGCAGCATGTTATTGTGGACCATTTGAGATTATTGAGAGGATTGGTCCTCTTGCATGCATGCTTTCACTTCTGAGTTCAATTGGCGTGCATATTGGATCATAAATTCAAGTTGCTACATAATCAAGCAATCGAGATAGTAAAGATCCAGTGGACCTGTTACGTTCCTGAAGATGAAGCTTGGGAGCATGAAGATGTCATGTAGGAGGAGTACCCACATCTTTTTGAATATTTTTTAAGATTTTTGGATTGTACATGTGTATATAATGCATTGAGGAAAATGCATAAATAAGGGGGAGGGGAATGTAATACCCCTAGGTCGAACCCCAATTGTAAATGTACATCTACTTTATAGGTTGGTGAGATAGGATATTTGGGCCAGAGTGCCATTGTATATATGTTTTGAGGCCAAAGTGTCGATGTGATTATTAGGCCAGAGAGCCTAGATGTTAAAAGACCAGTGAGACTAGATGCTAAAAGGCCAATGAGCCTATCATTGTAATATGTAATCAAAATCGATGATATTAAGAAAAATGCATCAGTGTTGCAAACCAATCAGACAAACGAGTATGGGGGGCTAGAACTCCACTAGAGGGAAAGGGGGTTAAGAGTATATGAAGAGGGGCTAAGCCAAGAGAATATTATAATAATATTTCCTAAAATCTAAATTATGGGATATATTTTTATCCTAATTTCCTAAAGGTGGGGAACGTATCACCAAGTGGGGGTAATGTAGTTCCCAACATGACAAGTGTCAAGTTGGGAACATGCATACATAAAGTGGGAACATAGTGTATTTTCCCATCATTCACACTATCATTCTTTCCATTTGTACACTCATACCATCCATCAATTGTACTTGTGCTTGGGGAGCTTGGAAGTTGATTGTACCCACTAATTCGTTGGTGGTTTGGACTGAAGATGCAGTTTTTCAGGCCTATGAGCATTCTCTCTTGGTGAGAGAATTGTTGGGAATTGTTTTCTCGGTGTGTTAGGTTGGGGGGTTTTGCGATTATTAGAGTATCCTTGAGTTCTAGGTACTACAATGCTTTGAGATTTCATGTTCGACCTATTACTAAATCCTTGGAAGGGAAGTGGAACAACTGAAGGACTGTTGAGAAAAGAAGGGGTACACTTCTTGGGGTGGGACAGGATGTGGAGAATGAGAGGATGTGAGCTAGGAATGGTTGTTGGAGTTGGCACCTTGGACTGAGTTTATTTATGTTGTTTGTTAGACCTTAGTTTGGCTTAGGAAGCCTTTTCCATGGTGGAGTTTAGCCCCCACTTGGGGTAACCTACTGCTGATATTTTATGAGCAATAGAGTCTATGGCTGGGGGGAACGTTTGAGGTTTGCATCCAGTTGGTGATTTACAAAATATAAGTGTCTTCTTGTGTGAATATTTATGTTGAATTTATTATGGTATAACTATTATATATTTATGCATGTATTATTTGTTGTTAGGAGGCACGTGTGTTCATATATAGAGCATATTTATCAATTAAATGGTATCAGAGATGAAATTTTTTGTGTGGGCTGGCCCAACTTGGGGATAGGGATGCTAAACAAACACATTTTTCTTAGGTAAAGATACATCAAAGACATTATGAATTTTCACATGTGGTGATAATGTCAATTTGTAAGGTACAACACCCATTTGTCTAGTATTTCAAATGGTCCACAATATCTAGGTGCCAAATTATTTCACTTTCCCAAGGGTAATTAACTTCTCTTAGATTTAAATCTAAGGACCACCTTTTCCCCCACCTTGAAGCCTCACTTTGTCCTTCTCTTGTCTACATAATTCTTTTTTTGACCTACAGTTGATACTTTATGAGCAACAGAGTCTATGGCTAGGAAGAATGTTTTAGGTCTACATCCAGTTGGTGATTTACAAAAGATAAGTGTCTTCTTGTTTTTCTTGTGTGAATATTTATGTTGAATTTATTATTGTATAAATATTATATATTTATGCATGTATTATTTGTTGTTAGGAGGCACGTGTGTTCATATGTAGAGCATATTTATTAATTAAATGGTATCAGAGAGGAAAATTTTTGTCTGGGTTGGCCCAACTTGAGGCTGGGGATGCTACACAAACACATTTTTTTAGGTAAAGATACATGAAAGACATTATGAATTTTCACATGTGGTGATAATGCTAATTTGTAAGTTACAACACCCATTTGTCTAGGATTTCAAAGGGTCCACAATATCTAGGTGCCAAATTATTCCACTTTCCCAAGGGTAATTAACTTCTCTTAGTTTTAACTCTAAGGACCACCTTTTCCCCCACCTTGAAGCTTCACTTTGTCCTTCTCTTGTCTACATAATTATTTTTTTGATCTTGGGTAGTCTTCAAATTTTATTGAACTTGCTTTACTATCCTTTCCATTCCTTCTAGAGTATCTTGTTCTTGCATCAGTCATACTTCTAGATTATCCTAAATCATAGAAGAGTTGTACTTTCATCCATACAAGGATTCAAATAGAATCTTCTTGATAGAGTGGTGATAGTCGTTATTATTTGTAACTCTACCAAAGGAAGATAATCTTGCCAACTTCTAGGTTGATTCATTACCTACATTTGAAGCATGTATTCCAAACTTTGATAAACTCTTTCCAAATGTTTGTTCATCTCTGGATGGTACGCTATGTTGAAACTCAACTTAATATGTAACTCATGAAACATACTCTACCAAAATCTAGAGGTGAACTTTGAATCATAATCGATCACAATTACTTTCGGTACACCATGTAGGCTCACTACTTCTCTGATAAAGATGCATGCTATGTCACATGCCTAATGGGTGGTCTTTATGAGAATGAAATGGGATATATTCATTAATTAGTCAACCACTAGTTTTCACCCTTAGATGTGTTGGGAAATCCTATGGTGAAGTCCATAGATATTTCTTCCCATTTCCAGGATGGTACACTTAGTTCAACTTTCTAGTAGGATGTTGATGTTCCACTTTTATCTGCTAACATTCAAGGCACCGAGCTACATATGAAGTTGAATATAAATTTAATCCTAGCCAGTAGTACATTTTTTTCATACATTGATGTCTCCTTCGATACCCCGAGTATCTGGAATATGACATACCATGTGCCTCATGGAATACTAACCTCCTCAAATCCTTATGGTCAAGAACATAAATCTTGTTTCTCCATAGCAACACATTATCTTTACTTGTCTAATAATAATCATATTTCCTAACTTCCTTTTATGTCTGGTCCTTTATTTTTAACAATTCTCAACAAACTTCTTGATATCACATGTGTTCCTCTTATTGCAATCTAATAATTTCTCTTAAGTATGAATGGGCTTGATATATTGCACCTATATGCCATCTCTAGCTCAAAACATCGACCACTAGGTTCTATTTCTCTTTTATGTTTAGAAGGTCATAATCATAACTTCTAAAAAAATCCACCCATCACCACTACCTAGCATTCAACTAAGGTTGATTCTATAAATATTTCAACCTTTCATGGTTTATCCATAGTTGAAACTTTCTATCGATCATGTAGTGCCATCATTCCTTAAGAGCATGTACTATTGAGAGTCATTATAGGTCATGGGTAGGGTACTTTTTCTTATGAAGGTTCAAACTCCTTGACTCGTAACTCACTACTCTTCATTCTTGTATGAGCTCACCCATGATCCCTTCCTTACTTGCATCAATGCATACTAAAAAATCCTTTTCAAAATTGGGAAGTATTAAAACTGGTGAAGACATGAGGATTCTCTTCAACTCTTAAAACCTTTCTTCATGTAGGATTATCTAAAGAAAATTGATCCCCTTACCCTGTTATATTTGATAAAGTTTCTGTGATCTTTGAGAAATTATCTATGAACCTTCAATAATAGCGTACCAATCCTAGAGAATATATTACCTCTACCGCATTCCTCAGTGTCAGCCAACTTGAGATGGATTCTATCTTCTTACTGTCCACCCTTATCCCTTCTTCCATTATTAAGTGTCCAATGTACCAAATTTATTTCTTGAATAAATCACACTTACTCAACTTTGCATATAATTGATGCTCCCATAGCTTTTGTAACACTAGAAAAAGGTGCTCCTGATATTCCTCCTCATTCTTCAAATAAACTAGAATGTCATCAATGAATACTAGCACAAACTTGTCAATGTACTTTCAGAATACATTGTTCATCAACCTCATGAATATCGTTGGGGCATTAGTCAATCCAAAGAGTAGGACTAGAAAATCGTAATATCCATACAAAGTTCTAAAGGTAGTCTTGGATATATCAACTTCATCAACCCTAATATAGTGGTAGCCTGATCTTAAGTCCAACTTAGAAAACACTCTGGTATATTTGAGTTGATCGAAGAGGTCTTCTATCCATGGTCGATAATACTTATTCTTGATATTCACTTTATTCAACATTATGTAGTCGATGCACTTCCTAAATTTTCCATCCTTCCTCTTAACAAACAACATAGGTACTCCCTAAGGTGAGACATTTAGTCTTATAAATCCTTTGTCCAACAGTTCTGGCAACTACATTTTCAATTCTCTCAATTCATTTGTTCCCAAATGGTATGGCACTTTTGATATAGGGGTGGATCCATGCATTAGTTCTATCTTATAATTTGCTTCTCTACTTGGTCTTAGTCATCGCAACTCTTTTGGAGATACATCCAAAAATTCATCAACTATGGGCATCTATCTTTCTTTCATGCTTGCTTCCTCTATTTCTTTAAGGATGTGAATGAAATACTCTTTACATCCATTACACACATTATGCTTAGCTTTCATGGTTGAGATATATCTCATTGTAATGGGAGGCTTCTCTCCCTAAATGATCCTTCTCATCCTCTTGACATCCTCACATTTGACTTTCTTTTCATAGTAGCCAACTTTATCTTTATGAAGCTCCAACTAATAATGTCCTATTATTCCATCATAATATCCCAATGCTAATTCATGAAAAAATACTCCATTGTTCCAACCCCTTAGGTCTATTTTACATCCGTTAATTGCTTAATTGATCCACTTCTTAGCATTGTTTTCCATTTGTACCTTCCAAGGTTCTTGGAGATTTTCAAGGCTTAGCTTACACTTGGCCACCATGTCAAGGGATATGAAATTGTGGGTACTTTCTGTATCAATCAAGAAAGTGAAAGGTGGGTTGGAAATGATATCTCTTTCTTTAATGAGGGATCCATAATATACTTTTTATTGGTTATCCGTAGTTGCAAAGACTTTACCCCTAACCGCATCTCCCACAATCTCCTCAGACCCTAAATGGTTCACTACTCCCTTGGAATGATTCTTCCTTTTTGGGTACTCATAGGATTTGTGTCCCTATCCTCCATGCTCATGACATTTAATCTTCAAGTTCATGGGCCTTACACCATCTTCAGTCATATCCTCCTTTCCATATTTGCTTGGTGGCACTATGAGATTGAAGCTTCATTGATCATACCTCCTTCTCCAAGTTCTTTGAGTATTAATCCTGTGATTCAATATACCACTTAGTTCCTTCTTTTTCCAAGATTCAACTCCACATAATATAGTCCTCTTCATTATTTTTAACAATGTCTCTAGCATACAATTTCTAACTTTATCTCTGACATGGTCACCAAGCCCTCCAATGAATCTTCCTACCTGGATATTTTCACTTAGTCCAATGACATACTTATCCAATTCAACAAACTTGCTCTCATACTCTTCTTTTGTCATATTACCCTGCTTGAGTGAGAAATATTCATCATCCTTCTTCTTGTAGTACATTTTTTCTATATACTTTTTTCTCAAAGTGGGTGTGGAATTGATCCCAACTTAAATTCTCTTCATCTACCTTTTCCTTATGCTTAAGATGGTCCCACCATATATTTGCATCATCAGTCAATTGATAACTAGTAAACTTGGTCTTCTCCAAGGGGTTGGAATCATACAACATCGTGTGTCTCTCAATATTCACCAACCATGATTTTGTTCCATTATGTCCATTGATAATTCCATTGAAAGTAGGAGCCTTCTTCTTCCTTAGTTCATAACCCAATTTGCGACACTTGAAGGGCTCTTGTTGGTGGGATTGAATTCTTCTTTTAATGGCCTCTTACCTAGGTTCATTGTCTTGGATCCCAAGGATTCTATCATGCATTTGATTTCTCTGAAGTAGTAGGATTGCTCATTCAACTAAATTTTTAATATTTGCACTTCTTGAGCCAATGCTTCCTGACTATGAATATTACTAAGGGAAGTATGCCCCCTATCGATTCCTCTGCTCATACTATGAGTATGTGAAATGGAAGTGGCCATCCCAACTCTACTAGTAATATGAGAAGGCCCATAATTTATAAGAGAAAGATAAGGGTCCCTTGCCTTGGGTGCATGTGCAAACCACCCTACCACTATTGCTTCCAAATGCACTCTAACTAGGGTTTTTATACTTTCTAGTGATGTTCATTTAGTCTTTGTACTAGCTCACTTTTATTGCATCTAGAGAGGAATGGGGTAAACCTTAACTCCTTTGACAACCCACAAGATTACGACCAACTAATAATGGGTATGAATATCAGAGAGATTCATTTAGAACATTATGCCCCGGAACTAAATTATCCACAAGGGTACTTTCTCCTTATCACAACCATTATTCAATCCTTCAATATATTGATTCCATGGGATGACTTCCCACTAATAAAGGGTGATCTGCACTTAACACTCCAACCAATATGAAAGGGTATCCTTGAGAATGTTATGTTCCTTGCCATAGATAGTGCATATATGTTGATACAAATGATTTTTATCTATCTCTAAATTTACCTCTTTATTATTATTATGTAACTATCAAGATTTCAAGGAAATAATTTAAACAAGATAATAATTTGATTACTACTTTTGTCAATCAAAAATTACTATCTATCTCTAAGTTTATCTCTTTATTATTATGCAACTATCAAGATTTCAAGGAAATAATTTAAACAAGATAATAATTTGATTACTACTTTTGTGAATCAAGAATTAATTTAAAATTGAAATCAAAATCCGATATCTAACTAATTCTTCATATGCAATTTCCAATCAGAAACAAAATCAACAAATAAAATATCATGCAACTTTAATTCAATTTAAGGAAATAATTTAAACAGGATAATAATTTGATTACTATTTTTGTGAATCAAAAATTAATTTAAAATTGAAATCAAAATCCAATATCTAACTAATTCTTCATATACAATTTCCAATCAAATACAAAATTAACAAATAAAATCTCATGCAACTTCAATTCAATTTCAACCTATATCTCTTAGGAATGAAATTAGATCAATTGATCCACAATGACAAACATGCTTTACATCAACCATGAAATTTGTATTTTATCTAGGTTGCAATTTATATGTTAAAACAAAATTTATCACATAAAAGGAAAATTGACAAATTTACATTTAAAAAACAAAGAAATTATATACATATACATGGGAAAATAACAACGCTATTCATGTTACTCCAAATTAAAAGTATTTACCATTATTTACATTTCTAATTATTTTCAATTAAATCATCGCATCCATACAACCAAGAACTCGTGAGATTTTAATAATAACATATAAGTTTCATTTACATTTCCATACCAACATACATAACTTGTGATTATGAAAATTCATTTATCTAAAATAATTATCACCAAACATGTATAGAGGAGGCATGAGTTAAGTCTATCTAATTAGAAGTACATACATAACTTGTGATTGTGAAAATTCATTTATCTAAAATAATTATCACCAAACATGTATAGAGGAGGCATGAGTTAAGTCTATCTAATTAGAAGTACATATAATAAGCATTGATATAGCATAATAAACAACTATGTTTATTATGTTAACAATGTATTCATGGTAAAATATATTTGCGTACATATATCATAATATGGTTATCAACCTATATATATATATATATATATATATATATATTAATTAGTCATATACAATATATGATGATGAAATGATATAATTATTGCTAAACCAAACATAAGATAAAGATAAAATGATCTAAACCTATAATTGGTAACCATAGGGTATGGTTACCATCATTGTACTCAAAACATTGCATACATTCATTGATTTGTGGATTATCTATTTCACAAAATCCATGCGTAAACACTTGTCAAAGTTATTACCATCCATTAAGTGGGAAACCGCCAAGGGTTTTGGTCCATCATTTGAGTGGCTAGGGTTTAGGATGGATTGGTAGAGATGGGCTTGATAGTCGAGCTATTTCGCTGATTAGAGGCCAATATCTGAGGATTGATCAAGAGAATGACAATTATAAAAGGAGGTTGGGTGACTAGGGTTCAAAGGTAATACTCCTTCCTTTATTTATAGTCTTGTTTATCATGATGCACAGGGTCTATCTTGGCATCGATGGCTTGGAAATGTTTTTTTTTTGTTTGGATAGAGCCATGACTCTCCTCCACATGTCTCTAGGGAAGAGGTTCTATTTGAGGTGCTCGGATAAGAGATGGGTTAGGGTAGTTTCTTCAAGGTTTTCTCTTCCACTAATTGGGTCTTAAAGTTATTGTTATGTTTCGAACTAGGTCATAGGACAGGGGATTTCTTTTGATGGTGTGGATGGTAAGAATTTAAACAAGTTTGTTTGTAACTAGACTTATGAGTTGGTGCTGACCTTGACATTTGCAACTCCATAATATATATGCACATGTATTTGATATGCAAGAATGAATTTGATGGACCTTCCTTCCTCTAATGATAAACAATTGTTTAATATGAGGCTTTTATTATGTTTGGGCGGAACTACAATTAATGCATGCTAGGTCAAAATTTTGGAACAAAACTACAAGGTTTTTCTTTTCTTTTACTGCTTGGGTTTCAATGCATAGGGTTAGGCTTAGAGGTCCTCTTTTTGAAAAAGAATAGCTTCCTTTCATGTAATATTTTACTAATGAAACATGCTTACATTAATGTCTATAGTTTGAATCTAACAAGGGTTTCACCATGTGTTTTTTTTCTTCTCTTATTACTCTATAGTTCTAGAGTTATGGTTAGTCATGTAGAAGTCACAAATGAGTCTATGGGTTCATCCTATTTCTAGGTATTCTAGTTATTTTAATGCCACAGGGAAGAAAATGTATACTTAATCTACTTTAAGTAATGACAGGTATTTAATCAAATATGTTACTAGGCAAGACATAATAGCAAATAGAAACTAGCTCGACACAATATCAATTGCTAATTCTATATTAGAATAGATGCTAAGAAAATAACCATGCACATATACTAGCTTTCTATCAAAAAGATTTAATGATCTAAAGAAAAATTACAATTATTAATTCTACTCTACTAACCAACTAGCAATTACTAACAAGAAATGAAGGGAAAAAATGAAATCATAGTTAGTAATAAAGAATGAAAAACTTTGTTAGTTAATGCATTGTTTAGTATAATTAAAAAGAAACATTGTCTTTGTTAATTTTATTTCCAACTCTTGAGCTCTTCATTATATCAAGGAAAACACTTAAAAAATAACTTTATCATCCACATAGGCTTCCCACTTGCGAGAAACTAGGGCTCTAATATCACCATGTAACCTTGAAATTAGTGTCATTAATTTGTTTTCATTAATACTGACAATTCTACTTGAAATTATAGATCAACACCAAGTATTCACAACTATGGGTCTAACAACAATACTATACAAGAATCAAGTCATAAAGAGTAAAGAGTAAAACACATAGCTAAGCTAAATAAGAAAGATATATCCAAAAACACACTGATACTAAAATATAAAATACATGTATCCTTTAGTTAGTTATAATCCAAGTGTTGAGCTAACAATACTCCAAATCCCTTGAACCAACCTTCAATCAACAAGGGGGGTGAATCACACTTAAGGGTTGATTTTCCACCCAACCAGTGTTTCCCGTCGAGTAGGGATTGCGCTTAATTAGAAAAGGAAATCACAAAATCACAGTAACTATAAAAAATCTAACCCAATGTACTTAAGAATAAATCAAACATGCTTACAACAATTCAACCTAGGTGTGGTAGAGAGGCTCTTGGCCTTGCAACATCTTCAAATCCTGTAGATTATGGCATGCAGGGGTCTTACTACCACCTTCATCTAATGATGGAAACAAAAATAGTAGTGGTGCCCCCTCAATCAAGGATCTTACTACCATCTTTAGTTGGTGAATGCAGCCACAACAATAGTGACATCTTGCAATTTGATCCCAAAGGAAAACAATACGAGGAGCTAGGCACACTAAGCTTCAATACCCCCTCATGTTATTGGTACACTCCCAGCCCTTTAATCCACACAGACATGGTTTTTCCCAACTCGCCAATATCATAACCCAAGTGAATCAACAATACTAAGTTCCCCTAAACCAATTCCCCATGAGCCAACCCTCAACAATATGTAGGCAATTGATTTAATAATGAGAAATCAAGTAACACCCTCCCAATATTTCTCTCTTGGTTTCCCCCTACTCATGCAAGGGATAATTTGGGCTTAAGGGTGAATTTACAAGTGTCCAAAATTAGGTAAACGTGAATTCCAACCCTTTCCCCTTCTGCCCATTTACCCATGATCCAGATTTATGAGCGGAACAAAATGAATAACAAACTGAATGTAATAACATAGAGATACAAAGAAAAACAACAGATATCCAATGAACATTAATTTCTATTGAATAAATAAAATAGGTTGAAACTGTAAAACTGCAGAACTAAAACAATTTGCTCGAATGGTGGTAGTTATCTCTGAGAAGAGATGTGGCTGCTACGCACATTCGTTTGAGAAGAATGATTACAATGAGGCTCTAGAGGCCTTTTTAACATTACTCATGAATGCCAAAACCCTAGACATCCAAAAACCTAACCCTAGGAGATGAAACACCAAAAGTTATGTGGGCCTCGATGGGTAAGTTGGTACCTCAACTTTCTCGGGGTCATAACTTTTGCATACGACCTCCGTTTTAGGCGTGTGAGAGCCCGTTGGAAAGGTCTTTTCGAGAACTACACATTATTTCGTCAAAAATTGACTCTATCCATAAGTTGACTGTGGCAAGCCGATAAACCCAAAAAAAAACAAAACATTATTTAGGGCCCCAAAATGGCCCTGGAAGTACATAAAGATGTACTGACATGAAAAAATCCAAAATAATTCAGTTGGAATATGTGGGCGACCACCAATATCCACCTGGATTTCGTGTAGGGATTTAGGATAGCCTCAGAAGTGCAGAACCCACAATTACAAAGAAATGCCATCATTACAGAGAAACATGTTGAACTAAAAATTGTCAAGAGGAGCCAGTCAGAATAGGTGGGGGGCCACCAATATCCACCTGGATCAACCCAAGTTAACTTTGGAGGTCATTTTCACAACTTTTTCCCTTTCCAAAGGCTTTTCTTAACACCAGGATAGGATAGGATATCATAGTCATCCTGATTGAGACATGAGTTCTTCCCCTAGATGCATTTCCCCTTCATTGTTTCACCTACCTTAGATTAGTCCATCGAGGAGATCTATATATCCACATATATAGCAACTTCATCATAATAAATTTTATAAGTCATAAACCATATCATAACATCCAAGTAAGCCCCATCACTAATGAGTCAAAGAATCAAAAAAATATTCAAGCAACATTATGGAATTCCAAGGGCTCCTTAAAAACACCACCATGGAAGTGTTGGGACAAGGTATTCTAGGTAACCAAATGATATCAAAACATCATGAATCACATCACATAAGGACAGATCATCAAGCCATATCATCATAATCATCATCAATCATTGGGGTTATGAGTGCATGTCAAGATCCACAAACCACATAACTATCTAGGCCTAAGCATTAATTGTTAATTTATGAGAAATCTAAAACAAAATTAAAACAAAATCTAACATTAAGAGCATCCCAAAATCATATTTTTTTTTTTTAACCCAAACTAAAGATCTTTTTCATTATATAAATATAAAACATGTTGTGCTAGAGCAACATCTAGTACACAATTCCTCTAGGAGGTTTTCAACACTGCATAACTCTATATTTCTAAATACATACAAAAAGATGACTACCAACCTATCATTCCAAGTATTTTTGTAGGTAGTATGTTGAATATACTATCCTAATATGAAAATAACATGGAAATACATTCATATTGGTTAGTCTTTGGCATTGTTCTAATCTTTTGGCTCCTTTGTAGCTAGTTGGTTGTTTTCATCTTCAATTTCCATTGGGACTTGATATCTAGTTTTTGCCTTTGCCTCCCCTCCATGAACAAGACATGTTATCCCCATGCTATGCTTTCAAGAGAGATCTCATCTTACCACACTCGACCTCAATAGAATCCAAACAACTCCTGAAGCTGAAAAGGAGACTTGACACATTTGCATACTGAGAGTTGCTTACCTTCTCTGGTTCAACAACTTTATCTGTAAGGGCCATAACAACACTATTGTTTTCTTTCCCAATTTCCTCATGCCTCCTTAGAATTCGTTTAATTTCCTTAGAGTCCTCTCTGACCATTTCTTTCCCCACTGTTGTCTAACCACAAAAGGAAGGTTTGCCTCCAAAGTAAATGACATATCCAAACTCATGTTTGGTGCAAGCCTCCAAACTACACAAACTCCCTCTCGACAAAACATAAGAGACACTTCTAGATCCCAGACAAAAGTGTAAAACCCATTACTCTCATTTACCATTACAACACACCCAAACCTCCACAAAAACCTTCCTCCGTCTCAACAAACTTGGGAAGAGACCACCACCTGTGCACAAGGGAAATTTCGTTGTCCATGTTCTCGCTCGCCATGCCATAGGGTGGAGGATCCAACTCCAATTCCCAAAACAACAAATCCCAAATGCACCCACCGAATCCCCCTAACTCCGGTATATCACCCGCCTTAGCCATCACTACAAATAAACGTCGGCAAGCTCGCATGTGCTTGCTGACCCCCCACACTCTTAAAAACGTGCGTCCATATGGTCTTCCACGCCAAATTTCCATCGGATGCACACATCTTCAATTTGAAAGGACTGGTCATTAATAAATGAGGGGATGGAGAGAGAGTGATACTCCCCATTTTTAACCATATGCCCCAAATGGAAATTTGTTGTGAGCTTGGCCCATGCATCAACTTCCCCATTCAATGACCTCCAGATGTGATAGATGAAGATGCAATCAAAGTGAAGAACAAGGTGTTTGATTCGAGCCACCACACTTTGTAGTTGGTGCCCCCCTAATTTCGATTTAAATTTTATAGCTTGAATGATGAGCATTGGGTCTCCAAAGACCATTAAAGTTTTAATTCCTCGTGATTTGACAATGTTTAGGCCGCACGATAAAGAGTAGGCCTCAGCTAAGTTGTTAAACCCTTGCCCAAGCCCCCAAGCATAGTGAACCAACTCATTCCTCGTGGGATCATGAAGACTCCCACCCACTCCTACAACCTCTCACAAAATCATATTATAAAGTAGATAAAAAACACAACTTTAAAACAACATTATATGAAATCATATTATCAATATATTTGTACTAAAAATTATTTTCTAGAATTTAAAAGTAGAAAAAAAAAGTGTATATCTTTGGTTTATATAATGCTAACACCACTAAGTCTATCACAATTTCTTTGCTGAAAATAACCTATAAAACGTAAACTTTGCACTCCCACATAACCAACGCAAGGTATTTTAATAACAATATCAATTTATCACCCAAGCATCCCGCTACACCAAATGCTCACTTTTCAACCGTTGGAAATCGCAAAATCTTTAACAAACGTGGAGTGAGATCGAGATGTGTTGATAGCCTCCAACTCGTTTTTGATCTGCTTTGTTGATAAAATGTCGCTTGATTTTTAGTATTTCTCAGCTTTATTGTATTTTTCTGCCTACACAGGCCTCTCAGAGATAATGTGGCACTCACCCAATAATTTTGTAGCCTTCTCCTATTCACAGATAACATATCGATGTGTCAAAGAGCTATACAAACTTTAAAATCCTGTAGTAAGTCGTTCATGGCATTCCCTCAAACATTGAATATCTTACTGCAATGGCAGTTACGGTACGGCCACTCTCTTCTTTGGTCGCTTTCAAATTCAAAAATCAAAAGCATTTCTTCATGTATTCTCTCGCTGGGTATATCCATCAAGCCACATTCACTCCTGAATGCCAACTCACGCAGCCACCCAACTGGGAATCACACATCGCGAACTTAAACTCTGTAAGCAGGGATTATAAATATGCTTTGATCTTGCAGAAGTGTAACAGCATAAAAGAGTTGAAACAAACACATGCCCAATTGATTATCAATGGTCTTGAGCATAACACCTTTTTGGGAACCAAGCTTGTGAGCATGTATGGTATATGTTTCAGTCCAGAGGATGCACGCCTACTGTTTGACAGATCGCAGGAGTCAAATGTTTTCTTATGGAATGCCATGATTAGAGGGTATGCCAGAAATGCGTTCTCTGATGGTGTTCTTCAACTGTACAACAGAATGCCGATGGAAGGCATATATCCAGACAATTTCACTTTCCCCTTCGTGCTCCAAGCGTGCGCCAGCCTTTCAGCTCTGCAAAAGGGTAAGGAGATTCATTGTCGTATAATAGCAAGTCGTCTTGAGTCGGATGTTATTGTGGGTACTGCGCTTATAGACATGTATGGTAAATGCAGGGAAATTGGGAATGCACGCCAAGTGTTTGACAAAATGTCTGAACGAGATGTAGTCTCGTGGAATGCCATGATTGCTGGTTATGCTCAGAATGGGCATGCCGAAGAGGCATTGGTACTCTTTCATCAGATGCGAATGGCAGACGTCCAGGCAAACGCGGTGACTGTCATGAGTGTGATCCCGGCCTGTTTTGATTTAGGAGATCTGCAACAGGGTAAGCGGATCCATGGCTACACAATTAGAGGCGGGCTTGCGTTGGACGTTTCTGTGGGGAACGCCCTTATAGATATGTATAGCAACTGTGGGGATGTGGAGATGGCATGGCAGTTGTTTGACGAAATGTCTCAAAGAAATGTGGTATCATGGAGTGCAATGATTGGAGGGTATGTGTGGAATGGATATGCCCACAAGGCCTTGACACTCTTTTGTCAAATGCAAATTGCAGAGGTGAAACCTAATGCAGTTACATTGATGAGTGTTCTAGAGGCATGTGCTCAGCTAACAGCGGTGCAACAGGGGAAGGAAATCCATTGTTGCATTTTGAAAAATGGATCTGAGTCAGACTTGTTGGTGGGGACTGCCCTTGTGACTATGTATGTGAAATGTGGGTGGATAGAGATTGCACGCCGTTTGTTTGACCAAATGCCTAATAAAGACGTAGTGGCATGGAGTGCAATGATTTCAGGGTATGCCCAAAATGGATATGCTAGTGAGGCTTTGGTGTTGTTTCGCCAAATGCAAGTGAAACCCAATCGGGTTACTGTGGTGAGTGTTCTCCCTGCATGTGCTGACTTAGCAAACCTACAAGAGGGTAAACGTATCCATGATTACGTTATCGAAAATGGATTTGAGTCAGATGTTTCTGTGGGGACTGCTCTTGTAGCGATGTATGCAAAATGTGGGAGTATAGAGCACGCACTACAATTATTTGACAAAATGCCCAAAAGAGACGTGGTTTCGTGGAATGCAATGATTGCAGCGTATGCCCAAAGTGGATATGCAAATGAGGCTTTGAGGTTGCTTTATCAGATGCAACTGGCAGGTGTGCAATGCGACTTGGTTACCATGGTGAGTGTGCTGCCAGCTTGTGCCCATTTAGCGGCACTTCATCAAGGGGAGTTGGTCCATGAATATGTAATTAGAAATGGATTTGAATCAGATGTCTCTCTGAAGAATGCTCTCTTAGACATGTATGCCAAATGTGGGAGTATAGAGAAAGCCTACCAATTGTTTGAGAAAAATTCCAGGAGAGACGTTGTCTCATGGAATACAATGATTGCTGGGTATGCTCAAAATGGATTTGCTGTTGATGCATTGGCACATTTTCATCAAATGCAAATGACAGATTCAATGCCCGATTTGGCAACCATGGTGAGTGTGCTTCCTGCTTGTGCCTATTTAGCGGCTCTGAAAGAAGGCATGTGGATCCACGCATACATAATTAGAAGTGGATTTGAGTTCGACATCTCTGTAGGCAATGCCCTGATAGACATGTATGCCAAATGTGGAGAATTAGGCTTTGCATGCCAATTGTTTGATAACATGTCTGAAAAAAATGTGATCTCTTGGAATGCAATGATTGCAGCTTATGGGATGCATGGGCATGGTGAGGATACCCTTGAACTTTTTTCCCAGATGCAGCAGATTGGCATGAAGCCAGACCACATCACATTCACGAGTATCTTGTCTGCATGTAGACATGCTGGCCTTGTGGACGAGGGCTGGCAATATTTTGTTTGCATGAGTCGAGATTATCTCATCACACCCAAGTCAGAGCACTATGCATGCATGGTTGATCTTCTTGGTCGTTCTGGACGTTTGAAGGAAGCACTAGACATTATAAAAAAGATGCCATTAGAGCCAGATGCGAGTGTTTGGGGGGCTTTGCTTAATGCCTGCAGAATCCACTGCAATATTGAGCTTGGAGAATATTCGTCAGAGCGCCTAATTCAGTTGGAGCCTGAAAATCCTGCACATTATATCCAGTTGTCAAACATCTATGCTGCTGCTGGAAAGTGGGATAGTGCAGTAAAGGCAAGAACAATGCTGAAAGTCCGGGGTTTGAAGAAGACGCCAGGATGCAGCTGGATTGAAATGAAAAACAGGGTTCATACATTCCTTGTAGGAGATAGATCACACCCACAATCAGAGGAAATCTATGCAATGTTGCAAAACTTGGCTGCACAGATAAAGGAGGCAGGGTATGAACCCGATACAAGCTTTGTATTGCATAGCGTGGAAGAAGAGGAGAAGGAAAACAGCCTCTGCAGTCATAGTGAGAAGCTGGCAATTACTTTTGGGCTTATTAACACAAGCCCTGGGACATGCATTCGAATCACCAAGAATCTTCGAGTGTGTGGTGACTGCCACAATGCAACTAAATTCATCTCAAAGATTGTCCAGCGAGAAATTATTGTGAGGGATACAAATCGTTTCCATCATTTCAAGGATGGACTGTGTTCATGTGGGGATTATTGGTGATGCTGGTGAGAAGAAAAAATCAATGTAAATATGGATATAATACTGCTTTCTTAAAAATGTCAAAAAGCGTCTAATAATCACAATGTTTATACTATAATGCAGTGCGTCGGAAGTCCAAAAGCGTCTAATAATCACAATGTTTATACTATAATGCAGTGTGTCGGAAGTCCAAATCTATACTTTATATCAAAAGCACCGATGTTTATTGCTCGAGGGAATCCTCATATTAGATGCTCTTAATTAAAGTCCCAATATGATCACTTTTGTGGGCTGGGACATAGCCACCATGTTATTTACAGCTCATGACAAAGCCGGAAGTCTTGAACTTCTGGGGAGATTTTGTTGCCGAGGATCAGATACTTTGCTGAGGAAAGGTAACGGATTCACAGCAAGTACTCGTTATGAGGAAGTGTTGAAAATAGATTGACTATTTATTGTGCGGATCAGTGGATGTTTAGACTGATGTGAGGGAGTTACGGTGACTGTATCTCTTCATATCCTCTCTTATTGAGGATTGACTGTTTCACTTTCACGTTGTAAATGTATTGAATATAATGCATATTTGACAGTGGAGCTTTTTACCCCACTCGGGGGTTTTCTCCGCTCTAGTCTCAGTGTCCATTTCAGTGCTTGTCAGTTTTCTGTGCATTTATTTTTGGGCTGTTTTAGGCATATTTAACTGCAAGCTTCCTGGCCGTTTCAAATTTTTTTAACTACTTGAATGGGTTTAGTAGCTTGATAGATGTTCTGTATGCAATATATATATGATGAAAATGTGATGAAGTATGCCCTTCTTGTGTTTGGTCACTAATTCGCATACAGTTGAGTGAAAATACCAAGCTGAAAGCAGACTGAATTTTCATTACTGTTAGTTAGCACCATCTAACTTATCATTATTTTTATGGTTGATTTGGGTCAACTTTGGTGTGGACCGTTGCTATCTGAGATCTTGAGAAAGAATATGTAAGAACTAGTGATGTTTTGTTGAAAATATTTTCCTTAGAATAACCTTTATCATTGTGTTCTTTGACTTATGTTGGTATTCATTCAAGTTCTGTAAAACATGTGGGGTGTTTCTTATTTTTGTTGCAGCTTTATGAACTATTGATACTCTTAATTCTTGCCCTACTTTGTTCTGTGCTACTGTAATATCTATTCAACCAGGCATGGAGAATCTTGTCTATGTATATTCTCTCTACTTTTCTAGTATTTTTAGGATTGCTGTGAAACATATGTTTTTTGAAAACCTTGCAAGTAGTTCAGGAGGCTGCTGCAACCCATATTCAGCATGTCAATTCAATCCAGGCATCAAATTTTCAACCTTCATGGCCCTTAAAAGGCTCATTTACTATTATTATTATTATTATTTTAACCATAACTGGGAGATTTTATATTAAGTAAAAGCTGCAGCAGAGCTCGCAGCGAGAGTATATCACAGTCTGTCTCAAAACATTTAAAACAAAAACCAAAAAAGAGCTAACTTCCAGCATATATCTGTACATCATAACTAAGTCCATATACAAAACATCTCAGAAGAGCTTAGTGGTGTAGATTCCACAAAAATAGACCCAAAAACCTGAGTACTTGTAAAACATATAAACTTAGCAAAAGACATAATGGTTGGCTGCTTCTATCAATGCTTCCTTGAATGAATCTGAAACCTGCTTGACCAGTTCCATGTTCTCAAGAAGTTGATGTACTGTATCTTCTTCTCTTGGTCTCCCACAATTCGAGTTGACAGATTGCACTTGATTAGATGCTCTAGACTGCTCACCCTTAGTCAAGTTGATTACCGTGTTCCGGAGTATGTTACATTCTCCCTCTAAAACATTGATTTGACGTTTCTATTGCACCAGGGTTCCCACAATGGTTGTTATTTGAGAAGTAACATGGTGATCCTGCTCGTGGATTTTTTCTGTAGCTGTGAGAATTGAGCTTCGATTTTCTTGAATAGCATCCTCATGACTCCACAACGTGCACCTTATCTCCTTAAGTTCCCTATAATTCATATGAGAAATGCAGCAAACCAACTCCCAATGCAAATTGAGAAATTCAAAACTGTCTACAATGCTAGGCTTTTGGTCCAATAACAGGTCTCTTCAAACCCAAAGTAAGAATAGGCCTGGCTTAGAATGGTCATAGAGAGCACCACCCAAACATACGTTGAATAGGGGATTCCCAAGTAACAGCAAGGGGTCAGGGATTAGATAATCTGAGCACCAAAACAAGGAAGAACAAGAAATGACGTACTACCCAAAACACAAAGTGAACTCGTTCCTTATCCTAATAACTCCAATTCAATCTTGACAGGGGCTGTGATCGAAAGAGGGGTCACTTGAATGAGCATGGTCTCCAATAGATAACGAGAAATCATCCTGAAATGGAACAGAGTCCCCAGAATAAGAAATCGAAATAGGAACCAACTCTCCAATGTTGAAACTAGGAACAAACCCATTCACTGCTAAATCTTCAGAAAGAAAGGGAGATAAAGGTGGCAGCTTACTAGAGATGCAGAAAAGAAATAAAACCACTACCACCAACCAGAGCCAATTACCAAAATTCACTAGACAGAGGCTTGAACTGGTATACCAGGAATGCCATGCAAAAAACCAAGCCACGAAGCCATAGTCCCACAGTGATAATGAGAAATACAAAACACAAATTCAAATTTG
>ML780411.1:109913-129277 GCA_009831015.1 Picea engelmannii | reverse complement strand
TTGTAAAATCTCTCTGTAATCTTTTTTTCTTTGCATTAATAAACTGCTCCAAGTGGCCGCGTTGGCTGGGGCCGTGGATGTTTCCCCGTAGGGGTTTTACCACATGAAAACATCGGTGTGTTGATTTTTGATCTGGTTATGTGAGTGGTTACTCAATGTGTTCGTTCTCTGTTGGAATACCTGTGTTGTCGAACACTTAGGTCAATCTTGAAAATTACTGGTAGATGCTCTTGCATCAATAATACACTAGTTGAATGTGTTACCGATTGTCTAGGGTTAATTGGATCGCTTCAGGAAAACCCTTCTCTAGATCGAATACAACACATATGCAAGCACAAGAAAACATTCCATCCCTAGGTTCATATCTATTGATATACTTTCCAAGGGTGTTTCCTATGCAGTGCATAGTGTCTTCATTCCAACAATGCAAGGAGAGGTGTGACAAACGAACCCACATTGGAACAATGTATGGTACATCATTTTTAGGGTTAAAATCAAGAGTCCATTTTTTCAAATACATCCCCATGGTGCCAAAAAAACAGGGGGTCCATTTTCGAAAATTAATTCCTTGTCTTCTTTAGTCTCAAAGAGAAAGGCATAGAACCCTTGCCCGCAAAAATAATGGATTCATTTTCTTTTTATCAATACTTGCCAATTCTTTTGGACCCAAATTTCCATTGTCTTTGGAGAGGGCCATATCCCTATGAACTGTTCAATCAACCCTCTTTCATCTAGCACTAAATCCATATGAAAAGATGTGGAATAAGGAAAGGGAACTTCTGGAATTTCATTCGGTGTTTTGACAAACCTAGAAGGTTGGGTTTTGATGGATTTACCCAAAGAAGAAACTAGAGAACAAAATGAATCGATATCGGGATTTGGAGGGGGAAGGTAACCCCCACCAGTGGTCGACTCCATGGATAAATCCAAAATTCCCTGGTCTCAAGGGTTTGAAGGCTACAAGGCTCAAAGAAGATGCGTGCATAAACAATTTATTAGTTATTTTAAATATTACCTTCCACATGAAGGGAAATTTTTAACCATTCATTCATATCTCAAATATTTAATTTAATCAAGTCCACTACCCTTCACTTTACCTTATAATTAAATATATATTATCTATTATAACAAATAAATAGATAGAATGGATAGATTTTATTAAATTATCAACAAGATTGGATGGCCATATGGGAAAACAAAGTTTACACTCTGTGTGCCATGTTTCAAGAGATTAAAACAAGGAATCACAATGGTTAGAGCTAGTGGTGTGATGTCAGGATCCAAATAATGGACTTGGTCTATTCAATTGGTTATGGTCCCCTTCACTCTACATCAAGGACTAGCTGCCTCATTGATTTTTTTTTCAACCATCTACTTCTTATTCACATCATTTTCTTAGCTAAACTTGTTGTACCTCTCATTGGGGCCTCGATTCCCAATCTATGATATGCAAATTCGAACTCTTCCTGATTTGCAAGCATGCTGGTTAGTTGCATAATGCGAGAGAAATGATTGCTTTGTTTCTAGATCCTGTTTTCCACATGCTAGGCATAACCTTTCCTCCCATGACTCCTTGGGTTGTTCTCATCTTCCTATTTCTCATCTTAGCATGTGTGTGTTGGTTCTTAGTTGTGTTATTACTTGTTTTTCATGCCGAGGGAAGTTAAATTTCATGTAGTTTCGCACTTTGATATCCCTATTTATGTTGAAGTTGTCTATTGGTATTGTTGTTTTCCTTTGGCATGTATTTTTCTCTATTTTCCTTTCTTGTAACATTCTTGTACGTGACTTCTCAATGCCTTTATATCTATGTGCACCTTTCTTCTTCTATATGGTGAAAACCTTTCTTGGAGGTTATAATTACAATGTTAAAAATACAATGAAAACTTACCATCAAAGTATCTATTTATTTGAAAATGTAACATCCCCACTATAATCCCCAATTTAGTTAACGTATAATGTAGAAATGAATGTGGCTATGGCCAAGTGATGTAATATGCGAAATGTATTTTCTAATTTTAATAAAAATAATGTGATTCCATCTGTTGGGAATATGGACAAAGATGTGGGCTGATTAATCCGCAAGAGAGGGGGATGTCTAGGGATTGTCTAAGAGGGTCCCAAGGGGGAAATGGTTTATGGATATTAATTCAAACCTACATTTCTAAATTTTATTATCATTTGGGGAAACATTCTATTTCTGTTTGAGTGCATGAGAGCCCAATCACTAAATACCTATTAGAGGGTGAGTGTGAGAGTCACATCCAATAGTTATTGGAGAGCATGGGGCTAGAGTACAATCAACATTGGGCAGAGTGAGTAGTCAATTATATGGGGAAAATAGAGGAAATTCATATGGGGACAATAGACCGTTTTTTTCACATTCAGTTTTGGGGGCATGAACAGTAAGGGAGCACATGGAAAAGAGAACCATAGCTAGAGCAAGGAGGCTGTGCAAATTTTGGAGCATGTTGGAACATTTTTGGAGCGTTTTGGAGTTGAAGATTGAAGAGCCAGGTTTTCAGGATTGAAGAGTGAATTCCTGTGGGAGTTCCACTATAACAACAAGTGGTTACTGTTGTTGTTCATAGATTTTCCTAGCAGTGAGTTTCCTTGAGTTCCCAACAAAGATATTCTTGATTAATTGTGCCAGAGAGACCTTGATAAACGAATGAGACACCTGATGGACTGAGAGTAGTGAAGGGGTACATTACTTGGGTTGGCAAGGTCAAGAGGAAGAGAGCTGGAGGAAATTTGGGATAGTTGTAGAATAATACTAGTGGGTGGTGGGTTATTGAGTTGTGAGTGGACTATGAGAGACATCCTTCTTTTGTGGATTTCTATCCCCAGCTCGGGGGTGACTTGCTGTTGATATTTGAGACAAGAAGTCTATGGTTGGGTGGAAAGTCCTTTCCAAGCCGTTGGTTGCACAAACTTTCTTTTAAAAATGAATGTTTATCTATTATCTGAGTTTTCTTATGAGTCTTATGGATGTGCATTTTACTCTGTGAATGAATTTTTTTTATGTGCCATTGTAGGTGACATATTTGTTGCATTCATATTCATTTAAAATGTTGTAGATGCATTTAATTATGGGTATCAAAATCTAATTAGTTCTGTGTATAAATTGTGGCTGATAAGCTACATGAAATGAATTAGTAGAAAAATTTTGATTTTATGTGTATTTTCCGCAAGTAATGTTCCGGAGTTAAGTTGGGGAATGTTATATATTTGTATGAGAGCCACAAGTTCAACATTGAGCCTACATGGTCCAGACTCAACACACAGAAGATGGAATTGCAGAATTAAGCTAAGAGGATGTTTGCAAATTAGTTGTCGAAATTGCTTAAGTGAAATTGGGGAAATTCATGGGAAATTTGAGGAAATTGAACCTAGGAGTTAAAAATCCCCTATTTTAATATTGGAATGAGTGTCTTTCAGCCTGTAATTGGTCAAATTTGGGATTTGCAAGATATCAATGGCGAAATTGGACAAAAACTCAAATTCCTACGGTAAAATTTGTGGAGAACTCGACATGGGAAGTGTCAAATTTCGCGTGCATAGATGAAATTGACATGCACATGGCCAAAATTAGCCATTAGAAGTTGAAATTCAGAGTTCATGGCGACCTTGGCAAAACAATTTGAAAACAAACTTTTTTGAAAATTTAGGAAAATTTGGATAATTTTTTGTACCATGATGTGGAGGCCATGCGTCGGTGACGTGGTGATGATGTGGCAATGGTGACATGGAATGTCACAGTGGTAGGTTGGTGGCACGGTGGCGGGGATACCAACGAAGTAATGAATGATACCACGAGTGGTATTTGTAAGTGGTATCACATGCCTGGAAGAGCGGTTTTGAAATGGCTCTTGACGATGCGAAACAAATAGGAATGCACCATGTATCATGGGAGAAAACCAATATCACATCGTGGAGGGACTTTAACCCTCACACATGTTGATGATGTATAGTTGTGGGTCGTTGATCGTCCCCCGATCTCCACCGTCGTTATGAACTCTCTATCATCATTATTATCTATGTCTCATACAAAATTTTCCCTAGTTCTTGACATATTTACTTCTACAAGTGACAAAAGTTGGTGTCTGGGATAAATTGCACCAAAATGAAAAGTGTACAAAAGGGGTAAATAATCAGTATTCAAATTACTATAACTTTCTTCTCAAAGTTCAAAATTGAGCAAGGAAGTATTCATTGGAAATATCTTGGAGAGAATAATCCATCTATCAACACCCCTCCCCCCCTATTGATTAAGGTTGGTTGTCATTGATGTGTCCGGTAGCAAATTCTGGTAGCACAAAGGTTTGGGTAATGGACCCAAGGTTGTTTCATGTATAATGGTATGATTTTTAATATATTTGAAGGTAAAACTATTCTATATGGATAGTACATGTCATTCTATTTCTGGTGGTATGTGGAACGTCACATAACTCCTCACGGTTAGAGAGTTATGGCCATGAGAAGTTGGAGAACCCAAGTTTGGGTAATGGACCCAAGTTTGTTTGATCCAGATAATGGTATGAGTTTTTATATATTTGCAGGTAATACTATTCTATATGGATAGTACATTTCATGTCATTTCTGGTGGTATGTGGAATGTCACATAACTCCTCACGGTTTGAGATTTATGGCCTTACGAAGTTGGAGGACCCTCATATGTCATTTAGAAGCCCCAAAAGGTCAAAGTAGTCAAAGTGGTTTAAGATATTTTAAAAGGTAAATAATAAAGTGAAGTGATGAGTGTACTATAATTCAAAGTGAATACAAAATAAATTATTTAAATAATTAATTTAATGGAGAAATTAGAAGTGGGTTAACCCTAAAATAAGGAAAGTGGGCAAAGTGACCTAGAAGATGCTTTTAAGGAAGCTACTTGGAGAGTATAAATAAGAGGAAAGGCTCTCTCATTTAATATCACACTTGAGCATATTGAATATCTATAAGTGAATGAGTTAACCAAATGATATCTAAGCCTAATTTCATAGGGAAGGTGAAGAAAAGAAGGCCGTAATTCAAGGGAGGATAAATTCTTTTGATGATGCTTTCTAAGGTATGTTATTTACAGGTCATCTCACCATTTTCACAACAAATTATTTTATATAATGATTCAAATTGTGAAATTGATAGGCCATTGAGGAAACATATCCAAGTATCTGTGGTAAAAATTTCATCTTGTGGGTCGTTGTATTTTTGGAGTTACACTTCGTGGAAAATAGGGTTTGTGGCTAGTCCTGAAACTAGTCTAAAACAAGTGTTTCGGGTAAAAACGTCATAACTTATTCATAACAAATCCAAATTCAGTAAGATCAAATGTGTTGGTTATAGTAAAATCTTTAGTATTCATTGTAACATTTTCATATCCATTCAACAAATATTCCATGCAGGGCATGCTCTACAAGGCCGCTCTCTAGAATAAGCCAGAATTCAGCAAGGTATGCCATTTTTGCTATAACTCCTTTTCTGAGAGGTTCCAAGTAGTGACACCTGAATGAATTGCACAAAACAAAATGAAGAACATTGTGCACTATTTTTAGATCTTTATTCATTACAGGTACATAGTTATGATTATTTCAAGTTAGGGTTGTTGACTAATCCCAAACTAGTCATGTGAGACTAAAGAAAAGTTTGATGAAAATGCTAGTCTCTTGTTGTGAAAGTTAAGGAAGGTTTGCAGATATGTGATCATATATACCAGGTCTATTACAGAGTTACAAATCATATTTTGATGATTAAATTGATGATGGCTTTTGGTTAAGGTACATGTTGAGTACATGGTTGAGACAAGTAGTTGATGAGTTGGCACATACATGATGTGTATAGTTGATGATGTTGGTATATATTGATGAGTCATAGTTTATGAGTAGTTGACACATGATTGGTACATACTTGGTACATGGTTGGATGCACTTGTTTATGGTACAGGTTGATTACAGGTTGTTTGGTATAGGTTGGTGCATGGTTGATGCACTTGTTTATGGTACAGGTTGATTACAATTTGAGGTACAGGTTGATGCATGGTTGATGTATGGTTCAGGTTTATTGGTATAGGTTTACAACAATATATCTCACAGTGATAGTGTGACAGTGGTTCGATCATTCTGCTTCTATTTCAGGGCAGTTGGACGGGGCAAGGACAAGTAGTTGTAGCCACTTTCCGGTTGTAGCCAGAGAACATAGGGGGTTGTAGCCTCCTTCTGGTTGTAGCCAGAGAATCGGGGACTTGAAGCTTCCCTCAGGTTGTAGCCCTAAAAACAAGGGGGTTGGAGCCTCCTTCTAGTTGCAGCTGGAAAACAAAGGAAGTTGGTGCTTCCAATGAATGTAATTCTTCAAGACATATAAGAAAAAAAAATTTCGTGGTTTTCTCCCGCTTGAAAAAAACATTTTGTGGTTTTCTCCCGCTTTGGGTTTCCACGTAAAACATTGGTGTACTGTGTATGTGTATGATTGATTGTTCATTTGTTCACTACTTATTTACTCTGTAGTTATTGGATGATAATGCTACATTGATATAACACTTGGATTATATCGTTAAAAATGATTAAATTGCTCTATTACTGATTCACCCCCCCTCTCAGTAATCCAACAATTGGTATCATAGCAGGTTCTTTCAAAAGTCAGTTTAACCACTGAAAGGTAGATCATGGAGAGAAACAAATTGTATAAAAATGGAATATCACAGTTCAATGGACAAAAGTATGCATTTTGGAGCATAAGGATAAAAACATATTTACATGCACATGGATTTTAAATTTGGAAATCAATTGTAGATGGATACACAACACCAACAGTTCTGCCAACAAATGACAAAACAATGAAACTCGGTCAGAATAATTCAAAAGAAAAAAATGCACTTTTAAATGGTCTTAGTGAAACAATATTCACCAAAGTTTCACATTGTAAATCCGCTAAAAAGATTTGGGACAAACTTCAAAATATTTATGAAGGAGATTCAAAAGTCAAAGCAACAAAGCTTCAAACTTACAGAGGTCAGTTCAAACAACTTAAGATGAAGGAAGATGAGAACATTGCAGCTTACTTTTTACGAGTTGATGAAATAATAAATGCAATCATAGGTTTGGGAGAATAAATCAAAGAATATGTAATTGTTCAAAAAGTACTAAGATCTCTTCCTATGAGATTTGACCCTAAGATATCGACACTAGAAGGAAGATCAGATCTACACTCAATAAGCATGGAGGAATTACATGGAATCTTCACAGCATATGAAATGAGAACTGAACAGGAAAATCCAGATATAAAAGAAGCAACCTTCAAAGCATCCAAAAAGTCAAAGCAAAAGAGAAGGCAAAAATAAGAACATAGCAACAACAATGACGTCTCGGAAGATGATGAAGAAGTGGCCAACTTTGTCAAAAGACTGAACAAGGGAATCAATGGTAGGTATAGAGGTAATCTTCCTTTAATTTGTTTTAATTGTGATGGCATTGGTTATTTTGCTAACAAATGTCCTTATAAGAAAAAGAGAAATGATGAATGTTACTCAAAAGGAAAACTAACATATAAAGGCAAAATAACCACAAAGAAAGTTTTCAAGAAAAACTTATGCACCAAAGAAGACATCTCATCATCAGATGAAGATGAAGTCAGTGACAATGAGACATAAAAAGTTCTATTCATGGCAGTAGAAGACTCTAATAAAGAAGACTCTGAAGAAAAATATGAAGAAGTCGAAGAAGAATATGAATATTTCGAAGAAGAAATTGAAGAGGTAGAAGTTGACTACCGAGAGGAATTAATGTGTGCCATAGAAGTTATCAGAAGAGAAAAGAAGAAAAACAAGAAACTACGAGAGAAACTAGACAAGAAATAAGAGACTTAAGAACGAGAACAAATGATCACAAATTTGAAGATTCAAATAGAAGAAGATAAAAGAATTGAAGAAGCACTCAAAGAACAACCAGAAGAAAAAGACAAGATCATTGGAAATTTGGAAGTAGAGATTGTTACATTAAGAAAAGGTCTTCAAAAGAAAAATATGCAGAACAACTCAAAAGTTTTGGATGACATTATCAATAGTCAAAAATATCATGATGACAAGTCCAGACTAAGATACAATTAGACAGAAAAATGATCAAGCTCCAAAACAACAGAGCAATAAACATATCCAAATTTTTTTGCAGAAACAATCAAGGGGGGATATGAAAATCTACAAGGAAGATTACAGGGACACTCCTCCACCTAGAAGATTCAGATTTCAGAATCAACAACTGACAGATAGGCCTCAGGAAGAAGAAGAATTCATAAGAGTACCTCCTTTCAGAAGATCTTCAACTCCCAGGTATCAAACTATCTTTTTTGGTTTATGTTATTGTAATGTCCCCACTTTGGGACATCAGGGTATTACAGAGTGTTATGATGACCAGAGTAGCCACATGGAAATTATAGAGGGTACATGATCTATTGAGGGGTATTTTGGGGTCCGGCTTGCATCTCTCATCTTATTTCATCATTATTATCTATTCCTCACAATTTGTCTTTAGTTCCGTTGCATTCCGACGATTTCCATGATTTTGAGTTATTTTGGGTTATAAGTTAATTAAATGCACTAAGGAGGTTATATTGGGCATAAAACTTGGAGGAACCTCTTAGTGTAATATCTCATTGGAATCGGAATGAACCACACTACATGATAGAATGATGAAAAGTGACTTTCAGTGGCCAGGGAAGCCACAAGGAGAGATAAGGTGTTTTTCAGAGGTAAAAGAGTTAATTAATTAATTAAAGTGATTTAATTAATTAATTAATAATTAATAAAGAAAAAGTCACTTTGGAGGGACAAGGTGAGTAGGAAGGATAAAAGAGAGACAAGGGCCTCTATTCTCTCATTCATGTTGATTATCAGTTTTGATATCTGGCTTCTAGCTAGTGAGCCCATGCCTTGGGGGTTTTGAGGGTTTTGACTTAACAAACCCTAGAGGACAACTGAGTGGTGAAAGATTCCACCTATCTTGTTCCAAGATTGTTGTTGGGGATGCAATACTCCACCTACACCATTCTACTTCAGATCTATGCATTTTCAGGAGAGTTCTACACCAACCACATGTACAGGAAGAGAGAGGGTGCACCATTAAGGGTTTCCAGCAAGGGGGGGAAACCATTGATTGGAGGAAGGTTCATTTTAGGAGTCTGAGAGGGATTTTGGATATTTTAGCACTTGGGTTTTACTTACAGGGCATTGGCCATTATTTCTAGTGCATTTTGAGAGAGTTAAATGGCCCAGATGATTTCCTAGAGCATTGACATGATTTGGGGAGAAGGAGGGCGCTATTTAGATTCAAATCTATTCAGTTTAGAGGGGTTATACTTCATATCTGACATTGAGACTTCAACTAGAGGATTACAATGCCCCGATCTATATTTCTGGAGACTTTCAGGGCATTTGGAGGTCTCCTTCATCAGGTCTGAAATATTAGGGTTTGACAGTATTGAGGAGGGCACAACTCCACTAGGGGACTCAACCTTTGGAGGAACATCTCTTGGTATTTCGGTTTGAGATTTTAGGAGGGAAATCTACTCACCCCGATCTACAGTTTGGCATCTTCATTGGTGTATTTGGAGGCCTTGAGCAGCAGGGCCAAATTATTGAGGGTATTCAGTCTTCTAGCAGGGTGTGACTTAGCCAGCCTTGGGGTTTGACACTTCAGAAGGCAGGGACTTCAACATGTTGTTCATCTATTACAATCAGGAGGGACTTTGAAGGCTTTTAGCTTCTCTTCTTCATCTTGTTTGGGAGTTATCTCCATTTGCTATTAGATCTTAGCTATATTGTACCAGATCTACAGATCCATTGTATCAGGGTCTTCTTCTTTATGAATAATATCAGATCTGAGGTATTTTGAGTTATCACTTGTGTTGTTCATCATGCATCTAGTTGAGGTATGTACATTGCTATACTTATGATTGATTATTGATGCAAACACACATTAAAATGATCAGTATAACCCTAGTGCAACCTAAAGGATCATAATAAGAAAAGTGTTTGACGAAATGCCACAACCAGTGAAAGATTAAAAACTCATGTAAAATGTGATGTTCCTAGATTCTTGGCTTGGGAACATTACAATTATGAATGTAATAATTTTGGACATAAAGCTGTGAATTGCAGAGCTAACAAGAAGAACAAAAACAACTTTGAAAGTCATACACAAAGGGGTTATCCAAGAAGGCCTAGTGAAACACATAGAAGAAGTTACAACAGGTTTGAATCTTTGAGCACTGAAGTGGAATGTTATAAATGCAACAATTTTGGACACATGGCCAAAGATTGTAGAATGAAAGTCCCTCCTAGAGAACCACAACAGAATAACAATAGTCACAGACATGAACCTCAGAAAATGACATGGATAAGAAAGCAGGATCAATATAGCAATGAAGAATGCACACTTGCTCTACAAGCTAAGCAGAAGAAACATGGTTGGTATGTTGACAGTGGGTGTTGAAAACATATGACAGGTGATATAAACATGTTTCTTACATTACAAAAGGAAAGAGATGGATTAATATCTTTCAGAAATGATGATTCAACCAAAATCATTGGAAAATGTACAGTCAGAATTGGGAACAAAAATACAAAGACATAAAATGTTCTACTAGTAGAATATATGAAACATAATTTTCTAAATGTGAGTCAAATGTGTGACCAAGGGCATAAAGTTACTTTTGATTCACAAAAGTGCGAGATAAAAAGAAGGTTAAGGAAAATTGATTTCTACAGTTGCAAGAACTTCGAACAACATATATGTGTTAAGTGAAATTGGAAATGAAAAGTGTTGTCTAGGAAAGAAAGATGAAAGTTGGCTATGACACAGAAGAATGGATCACATACATTTTGATAACCTTGTCAAAGTCAGAAAAAGAGAAGCAGTCAAAGAAATGCCCCAGATCACGAAACCAACCAACACTTTATGCAAGCATTGTCAACAAGAAAAGCAAACAAAGACCAGGTTCAAATCAAAGGAATATTCAATGACAAAACCACTGGAAATTGTGCATACTGATCTAGTTGGACCAACTACAACCAATGGCTTAAAAGGTGATAAATACTTTATGTTATTAGTTGATAATTATACAAGAATGATCACAGTTTGCTTTCTCAAGAATAAGCCAGAAGATTTTGAAAACTTCAAGATCTACAAGGAAATGGTTGAAATGGATTAAAAATTCAAATGCTTGAGATCTGAGAATGGAGGAGAGTTCACTTTAAAGGAATTTATGGACTATTACAATAGTCATGGAATAAAAAGACAATTATCCATTGCTAGGACACCTCAATAAAATGGAGTTGTTGAAAGAAAAAACATGACAATACAAGAAATGACTCTAACAATGCTAATGGATTCAAAATTGACAGATATTTTTTTGGACACAGGAAGTGCATACAACAGTTCACATTCAAAACAAAGTAATTCTCAGAAACAACACTGAAAAAACTCTTTACGAGCTATGGAATTGAAGACCAACAAATGTAAAGCACTTCAGAGTTTTTGGAAGCAAATGCTACATCAAAAGAGAATATGGGAGAATGATAAAGTTTGACTCTCTTGTAGACAAATGAGTACTTGTTGGTTACTCAAGTACAATAAAATCATACAAGTGTTACAACCTGAAATTGAACAAAGTGGTGGAAAACATCAACGTAACAACTGATGAAACAGGTAGACAAGAATTAAAGGAAGAAGAAAATGAATCAATGGAACAACTTTACAAAGAAGAAACAAAAGATGAAAAAGAAGGGGAAGACGAAGAGGATCCAACAGAAACAAAATAGAAAGTTCAACAAGTAACTCCAAAAACACCTAGTAGACAAGTACAGAAGAATCATTCTTCAGATAAGATTATCAGAAACAAAGACACATAAGTTGAGAATAGAAGAAGAATTCGTTCACCAGAACAAACGCACCTAGAATTCACCTCTACGATTGAACTAACCTATTTTGAAGAGGACAACAAGGATGAATTTTGGAACAAGGTCATGGATGAAGAATTGGATCAAATAGAGAAAAATGACACTTGATAATTGGTTCCAAGACCACAAAGTGGGTATACATAAATAAATTGAATGAAGATGGAAAGGTTACAAGGAACAAAGCTAGATTGGTATGCAAAGGATATGCACAGGTTGAAGGAATTGACTTTGAAGAGACATTTGCCCCAGTTTCCAGAATGGAAGCAATCCATTTGATTTTAGCTTATGCATGCTCCAAAAATATTAAAGTGTATCAAATGGATGTAAAATCAACTTTTCTAAATGATGAACTTGAAGAAGTCTACATTGAACAACCAAAATGATTTTAGTTGTTAGAGAATGCAGTTTATGTGTGTAAATTAAAGAATGTCTTGTATTGTCTAAAACATGCTCCTAGAGCATGGTACTCTAGACTGTATAAATATCTACAACATGCAGGGTTCAGAAAAGGAAGTGCAGACAACAATCTCTACATCAAGGTAAGTCAAGATAGTATTTTATTAATTTAAGTTTATGTTGATGATATTATTTTTGGTAGTGATGATGACAGGTTCAACCATAAATTTGCAAAGGATATGCATAATGAATTTGAAATGTCATTACTTGGAGAACTATCCTTCTTTCCGAGACTTCAGATACGTCAAAGAAACCAAGGAATTTTTATTTCTCAAACCAAGTATATCAGAGAAATGCTAAAGAGGTTCGGAATGGAAGATTGCAAACCAGTTATCACTCCCATGCAAGTCAGTTGCGAGTTGATCAAAGATGATGATTCAAAGTCTACAGATCAGAGGCAATACATGTCAATGATTGGTAGCCTACTATATGTAACAACATCCAGACCAGATGTAATGCAGGCAGTTGGACAGGTGACATGATTTCAAGCAGCACCAAAGGAATCACATGTGTTAGCAATGAAGAGGATTTTCAGATATCTCAAAGGAACATAAGAGTTTGGATTATGGTATCCAAAAGGAAATGATCTATCTCTTATTTCCTACACAGATGCATAATGGGAAGGTTGTATTGATGACCAACGAAGCACCAGTGGAGAAACGTTCTACTTGGGTGAGTGTTTAGTATCATGGCTAAGAAAGAAACAATCATCAGTATCTCTATCTACAACTGAGGTAGAGTATATTGCAGCAACAACATGCTGTACACAGGTTCTTTGGATGAAACAAACTCTGACAGATATACATGTTGAGTATGATGAGCCCATTCCAATCTACTGTGATAATACAAGCGCCATCAATATCTCAAAGAGCCTGGTGATGCACTCCAAGATGAAGCACATTCCAATTAAGTATCAATTTCTACAGGAACAGGTTGCACAAAAGAACATCAAAGTTGAATATGTGGGCACAAAAGAACACGTGGCAGACATCTTTACAAAACCACTTCCATGGGAAGCCTTTGAGTATCTTCGCCAGAGACTTGGAGTTATTTCTACTCCAAAATGAATGCTTTTGAATGATTATCTTATATGTCTTAGATGTACACGAGGAAACACCATAAAGATGACAATTCAGTTAGGGGGAGCACCCTCGGATGGAAAGATACATTTTTCATTGATGACAAAGGGGGAGAGATTTATCAGATGCAAAGGAAAGAGGCATGATTCCAGGGGGAGCAATGGTCACAGAGATGCAGAGGACAAAGGCATGGTTTCAGGGGGAGCATGAGTGATATGACTTCAGTATTGCATGAAATGATTTTAGTATCGTATCAGAGTGTTTCCATTAATTCCAAAGGGGGGTATTGTTGATTAAGGTTGGTTGTCATTGATGTCAACCCTTGAAGAAAGTCTGGTAGCGAATTCCGGTAGCACAAAGGTTTGGGTAATGTAACCAAGGTTGTTTAATGTATAATGGTATGTGTTTTAATATATTTGAAGGTAATACTATTCTATATGAATAGTACATGTCATTCCATTTCTGTTGGTATGTGAAACTTCACATAACTCCTCACGGTTAGAGAGTTATGGTCATGAGAAGTTGGAGAACCCAGGTTTGGGTAATGGACCCAAGTTTGTTTGATGGATAATGGTATGAGTTTTGATATATTTGCAGGTAATACTATTATATATGGATACTAAATGTCATGCCATTTTTTGTGGTATGTGGAATGTCACATAACTCCTCATGGTTTGAGATTTATGGCCTTATGAAGTTGGAGGACCCTCATATGTCATCTAGAAGCCCCAAAAGGTCAAAGTAGTCAAAGTGGTTTAAGAGATTTTAGAAGGTAAATAATAAAGTGAAGTGACGAGTGTACTATAATTCAAAGTGAATACAAAATAAATTATTTAAATAATTAATTTAATGGAGAAATTAGAAGTGGGTTAACCCTAAAATAAGGAAAGTGGGCAAAGTGACCTAGAAGATGCTTTTAAGAAAGCTACTTGGAGAGTATAAATAAGAGGAGTGACTCTCTCATTTAATATCACACTTGAGCATATTGAATATCTGTAGGTGATTGAGGTAACCAAAGGATATCTAAGTCGAATTTGAGAGGGAAGGTGAAGAAAAGAAGGTCGGAATTCAAGGGAGGATAAATTATTTTAATGATGCTTTCTAAGGTATATTATTTACAGGTCATCTCATCATTTTCACAATAACATTTTTTCTAGAATGATTCAGACCGTGAAATTGATAGGCCATTGAGGAAACATATCCAAGTATCTGTGATAAAAATTTCATATTGTGGGTCGTTGTATTTTTGGAGTTACACTCCGTGGAAAATAAGGTTTGTATCTAGTCCTAAAACTAGTCTAAAACAAGTGTTTCAGGTAAAAACGTCTTAACTTCTTCACAACAGATCCAAATTCAGTAAGAAAAAATGTGTTCGTTAGAGTACAATATTTAGTATTCTGTGTAACATTTTCATATCAATTCAACAAAAATTCTGTGCGGGGCACGCTCTATAAAGTCGCTCTATAGAATAAGCTAGAATTCAGGAAGGTATGCCATTTTTTCTATAACTCCTTTTCTGAGAGGTTCCAAGTAGTGACACCTAGAGGAATTGCATTAAAAAAAATGAAGAACATTATGTACTATTTTTATATATTTATTCATTACAGGTACATAATTATGATTATTTCAAGTTAGGGTTGTTGACTAATCCCAAACTAGTCATGTGAGACTAAAAAAAGGTCTGATGAAAATGTTATTCTCTTGTTGTGAAAGTTAAGGAAGGTTTGCAGGTATGTGATCATATACACCAGGTCTATTACAGAGTTACAAATCATATTTGGATGATGAAATTGATGAGGGATTTTGGTTAAGGTACTTGTTGGGTACATGGTTGAGACAAGTAGTTGATGAGTTGGGACATACATGAGGTGTATAGCTGATACATATTGATGAATCATAGTTGATGAGTAGCTGAAAAATGATTGGTACATGGTTGGATGCACTTGTTTATGGTACAGGTTGATTACAGGTTGTTTGGTACAGGTTGGTGCATGGTTGATGCACTTGTTTATGGTACAGGTTAATGCATGGTTCAGGTTTATTAATATAGGTTAACAACGGTATATCTCACAGTGATAGTGTGATAGTGGTTCCATCATTCTACTTCTACCTCAAAGTGGTTGGACGGGGCAAGGACAGGTGTTTGTAGCCGGAGAACATAGAGGGTTGTAGCCTCCTTCTGGTTGTAGCCAGAGAATAGGGGAGTTGGAGCTTCCCTCAAGTTGTAGCCTGCGAAACAAGGGGGTTGGAGCCTCCTTCCAGTTGCATATGGAAAACAAAGGAATTTGGTGCTTCCAATGAATGTAATTCTTCAAGACATATAAGAAAAAACATTATGTGGTTTTCTCCCACTTTGGGTTTCCATGTAAAACACTGGTGTACTGTGTATGTGTATGATTGTTCATTGCTTATTTAATCTATAGTTATTGGATGATAATGATACATTGATATAACACTTGGATTATATGGTTAAAAATGATTAAATTTCTCTATTACTAATTCACCCCCCCTCTCATTAATCCAACACCACCCCTCGAAAAAAAAAAAAAAATGAAAAAGAAAAACTGATTTGGGTAGTTTAAGTTACAACCAACACAAAATAAGATGACTGGTGGCATTAAAGAGAAAAAAAAATTATGCATTCTTTTCCAGAATTGTGTGTGTGTGTGTGTGTTGTATAACAAAAATTGTTTGCATACACATTTTCTTGTAAAATTTAAAAGTACAAGAAGGAATTTTGGTTCCTGTATGAAAACTACAGTCATGAAGATGCACATGGGTCCTATAGTCATGAAGATGAATTCATAGGGCTATATGTTAGCATGAGAAATGTTGAGACGACGTCTAATGGAAGAAGAGGAAGGCATGATCCTGTAACTATGAGAATCTTGTAGAAAGAAGGACAAAGTTACAGGGCATATAATTGGAAGATTATGAAGGGTTAGGAAGAAATACTTTAGGGTCTGAATATGTTGCAGAGGCAAGATAATAAATAATCTGGCACAAATCAAGAAACTAGTGCTATACAAGTGACAACATCCAGATCCCATAGAATAAGAGATGAGCATGAGAATGACATGAAATCAAAGAGTATGAGCAGGTGCCATCATTCCCCAGACCAATCCACTACGAGAGCTCATGCAAGTTTAGGGCCAGGAAGCAGTCCAAGTGTGTCTCTTATCAAGAGACAAAAGAGAAGGCTTGAGGGAGACATATTGCAAGGTGAACTTAAGAAAATTAAGCCGCCAAATTTCAATGGTGAGCATAAGAAGAGAGAAGAGGCCGAGGCCAAGGCCTAGTTGCTGGAAATGAAGAAATATTTCCTGTTGAATGATTATCCCTCCAGGGTAGAAACAATAATTGAAACCTACCACTTGCAAGGAAAGACAACCATGTGGTGGGATCAACTTAAGCAAGCCAAACACCTTGATGAGAATAAGATCTCATGGTGGCAATTCAAAGGATATTTCCAAGAGAAATATTTGTTTGAGCATTATTATGAAATAAATATGAAAGAGTTCCTTGAACTCATGTTGGGAAGTATGACAATGGATGAGTATAAGAAGAGATTCATTGAATTGTTGAAGTCTGTGGACTTCACAAAGGATGAGAAGGTCAAAATCCAAAGGTTTCTGAGTGGGTTACCCTCTTTATACAGTGACAAGATACAATATGATAACTCAAAAACTTTATAGGAAGCCATAAGGAGAGAAAATCATCTCTATGAGAAAAGTAGAGGGAGGAGAGTCTTCCAAAAGACTCGGAATGACAAGATGAATGGAAAGAAAGATCAAAGGAATAAAGGCCTTAAACCACCATTTTTCAAGAACAAATCCCAAGAAAATCAACAAGGACAAACAACCCAAAATGAACACAAGACAACATATTCATTTGGGAAAAGGCCAAGGCAACAACCTGTACAATGTTGGGGATGTGAGATAAATCACTTATATAGGGAATTCCCTCACAAAGGTGAAAGAATGAGGACTGTCCAAAACATTCAGGAGTCTGAAACATTTGAAGACATGGGAGGAACAATACCAAGGATTTATGCAACCTTGGAAAACAAACAATCATAGTATCAATCTCCCATGATTGAAGTGGAAGGTAATATTGATAACTAGCCCATAACAATTTTAATTAATTCTGGATCTAGCCATAGTTACATAAAATCTAACAATGTTGAAAGCTTTCACTTGAAAAGGAGTAAGCATAAGAAACATTGGTTAGTTTAGTTAGCCATAGGGGATAAAAGGAAGATCAATGAGTTGGTTAAAGATTGTCCAATAGACATGAATGAACCCAACACAAAGGTGGATGTGAACATTATACCTTTGGATTCATATGACTATCTAATTGGCCTGGATTGGTTGGAAAAACGCCATGCTATCCTAGATTGTTACAACAAGACCATAAATTGTCTTGATGAGGGAGGGCAACATGGAAATATTCAAGGAATTCCAAGAGTTGTAGTTGTTAGGGAAATTTCAGCCATGCAGTTGAAAAAGAGTTTCAAGAAAGGATGCCAAATTTTTGCAGCACATATGGAAGAGGTAGCCATGGATAAAATAGAAAGTATTGAAGACCATCCGGTCTTGAGGGATTTTAAATATTTTTATGTGGAAATCCTAAGATTTCCACCAAAGGGAGACATTTATTTCTCTATTTATTTGGTGCCAATATCTGCCCTAGTGTGCAAGACACCTTACAAAATGGGTACAACAGAATTGAAAGAGTTATAGATGCAACTTGAAGAAATTTTGAAGAAGGGGTATATACGCCCAAGTGTGTGTAACACACCCACTATCGGAATTTAAAAATTTTGGGTTAATCTCCCACAAATGAGAAATCTCCAGAAACCTGCATTTGCGAAATGCCAATCCCTGGTTCAATATCGGGATTCGGGGTTTCGGAGGTTGCGGTGTCAAGGGTCCCTGTCCTCTCGAATTCCCGATCGCCGATGGAACGAATTTCCGATGCGCCCCTTGGTTGCCTCAGCCCCGCTTGGCTAAGCCTTTGGTCCATACGACCGGCTCCTATATGACCGCAGCCGTATAACCTCCCATCGGGGTTTCGGCATTTGCGACGACGCAAAACACATGTCCCTGGGACTCGCGATTTCCCGATGCCCGATGAAGCCCTCTTGTGGAGCTTTCACCAATGGCACTAGATGACTGCCACGCGTCCTCGAAATGAACGGCTCAGATCTCGTCGGGAAATCACGGATCGTGATTTCCTGTTTCTCACTTTCTTTACCCTCGAAAACTCCGATATCCCGATTTCCGGGATTGGTTGACAGCTGGCCTCCACTTCGCCTATGTCCTCCTCCTCTACTGTGATGACAGCTGGCCCCCACTCATCGGGGTTTCGCGGATCGCGAATTCAAAGTGCTTGAGCATCATGTTCCCGGGATTCCCGATTCTCCAATGAACAAAACTCCGACGGCGCCCGATCCTTTGCCACCTATCCTTGCAGATGGACGGACCGGATTTACTCTCGGGGTTTCGGGACTTACGATGTCCTAAACTCCTTGTCCTCAGGAACTCCGATTTCCCGATTTGCGACTTTCGTCCGATCCCTGACACCTGTCCCGTGTGAACGGACGGCTCAGATCTTGTCGGGGTTTTCACTTGGATTTTCCCCGATCACTTGTCCACGGAAATGCCGATTTCCCGATGGCTAATACTCCGACCCACTCCGGATCTCCGACACTTGTCCCTCAGATGGATGATTCAGATTGTATCGGAAAATCGCGTATCGCGATTCCTTTGTGCACAAGTTGCACGACTCCAGAAATCCCGATATCCCGAACTCCGACTCTCCGGGATCCGCTGCCACGTGTCCCTGCTGTTGGACGGCTCAGATCCTATCGGGAAATCGCG
>ML780411.1:55183-88350 GCA_009831015.1 Picea engelmannii | reverse complement strand
TATATATATATATATATATATATATATATATATATATATATATATGAGAGAGAGAGAGAGAGATTGCTTCTTAAGAAACTGATCATCCATCTCTTTGTTGGTGGAGGATGAGATCATAGAGGAAAATATTGCATATTTAGATGCTCACTCGAAGTTTTTTGTAGATCGCAGAGGAATAAATCCCATGCCATTGAGGGTATCCATGGAGCCACTTTTGATGAAAACCACTGAGAATAGATCTAAAATATTTGTGATGGAGAGTAGATTCATTGGAGAGAATGTGAAGGAGGAGATCCTATAGTTTTTGACTAGTTCTACTAGGGTTAAGCACTTTGGATTTGGAGAGATTCAAAAGGAGAGAACCTTAGCCATACACCACACACCTGGGAAATAATATAAGGAATATAATTCGATCTTGGAAGTGATCGAAAACATAGAGCCCTTTGATTGGGAGAATAGGGAAAATCCTGTGTTAATTTGTAGGAAGAAACCATTGTTATCTTCCTATAGAACATTACAGATAGTTTTTGTAGATGAAGGCCATTAATTGATGTAAAAGGTGAAGTGATGTACTTGCATCATTTTTTAATGGATCAAATCATCAATTGAAGAGGACCCAAAGACATAGCCCATATGGGTGAACTACGCTATCAATTTGTTGATTATTGCTTGTGATACTTTAGTTATGGTTTAAATTCCAGTCCTTGAATGCTAGTTTTTAATTCATTAAGTAAATTTTTAATGCAATTGTGGAAAATTGAGAAGTTGGTTATAAGAATATGAATTAGTCGTTTTTTTTTTAAACAAATCCTTTTACACTAAATTTTAGATCACACACAACCATAAACATACCAATGTGCAGTTGCAACACTTTTATCATCAACTACATGAATGCAATTGGTGCATTAGTCAAATCAATTGGCATAACCATCCATATATACAATACATCCTTGATGTTGAATGTAATTATCCACTATTCTCTTTCTCTACTTTTTCTCTGACGATATCCTCTCTTCATATCCATATTCAAGAAATGTATTGTGCCACATAAAATTTCCATTAAGTCACCCATTCTTAGAAGTGGAAACCTTTAGTGGATTGTGATCTTGTTCAATGCTTTACTATTTATACGCATTCATTACTTCTCATCCTTCTTAGGTGTAACTAGGGTTGGAACCACACATGGGCTCATATTTTATCCTAACAAGAATTTCCACAATAACTATGCTATCTACATGTTTAGTTGTTTTTTCTCCAAAAAACACATCCCATAAGAAACTTGATTAAAAAAACTCATGCCATAAATCAAATCAATTTCATGCACAATATTCCTCTTTAGTGGAAAATCTCCTTGCTCATCTTTGCATACTCCTCAAGAAGATTCTCCACCTCATTAGGAACTTCAATTTCCTAGAACACTCAACTTATTCTTCTTACTCCTTTGTTATGCACCTAAAAACGTTCCTCTACACTAATTTTTAGCACTCGTCGATCTCCTTTACTTCTCATGAGCTCTCTAATCATCACCAACAACACTTCACTATTTCTTCATTTTTAGAGGTAGCAACTAAATTCTTTTTCCATCCTATTTGATAGTATACATGCTCTTCCTTCCATCATTTATTATGACGAATATATGAAACTACCATAATATTCATATCAATTAGTCACAAACATCTATGTGGATGTCATCACATAAAATCTCATATCTATGTTCAACTATATTCACCTATATCTATATTCACAATCACTTCAAAGTCTTTCTGGAACCAACATATCCTATATGGTTAAGGGTGGTTATTTTGTGCCATCCCCAACTTATCAACCATATTTTCTATGGACATATTCTACAAGTTATCCAAATCAATTATGACCTTATAACACTTACCTCTAGGCTTGCATTTTGTTCTCAATATGCTTTTCCTCAATCATTTTTCCTCTTTTGGTATTTGCTGTTTTTATAAATCGTGCCTATATGCAACATCAATTTCTCTCCTCACTCAAGTGTTGCTAATGAAACTATTTATATGTCCTTAATTTTCTCTCTCTATGCATATTGATTTATTGTTTCAATTCTTCTTGTGCCATTCCTTTGTAGACACTCAAAGAATTTATGGATTTCATCACTATAGGTGAAACAATATATCATTATGCATGCATTTGCACATCCATATATTTCAGACTCATCATAACCTCTACCTCATGCACACCCATAAGTCTCACTATATATCACATTATTTTCCTCATTTCCAAATACATCATTGTACTTGTGCACTATGCCACAAACTTTTCCATTTTTTGCATTACATTCTAGTTTCTTCCCAAGTTTTAGTGCCAATTAATAATGTAACGTACCCAACCCCCAATTGGGTCACATCACTACTAAAACGACCCATTAAAAATTTATGTTACGAAATCTCTATGCAGAAATAATACTCAGCATGACATTCATTCAAATGTAATTGTCTATGCTTCCCAAAAACATAAATATAACTGCTTAGTTGTGCATAGAACAACTAAATAACATTGAACTACAAAAAAAGAGATTTAAATGCATCACTCTACTCACAACAAGCAATAATAACCAAATATAACTCAGAGTAAATTGCACAACAATTGCCTTAACAATTAACATGAATAAACATAACACACACGAACACTTTTCTTAATGAAATGTGCAACCCACTACAGATGAAAAACGTTCCTTCCAACCATAGCCTTGCTACTCTAGTTTTAAACAAAAAGGCACCCTCGACCCGGGGCTATGAATCTATAAGAGACGATGGTCCCTAAGGCTAGCTAATGCCCCCCTCTCAACAATCAAACCCACAACTAATTCCAGTCCACCGACACTCTTCCCCTCAACCTGCACAACCCAAGGGATGGAATCCCATATCACTACTCACAATCCCTTAGGCCTTTCCAATCCCCTCCAGGGTTTCCAACACATGTTGGACAATAATTATTCTTCCTGGGAATTCAGGAATTTCACAGTTGCAATACAAATTCCCCCAACAACCAAACTCATGCTTCTTGGAAGAATTTTGAACAACTCGTCGCTCTGAGGCACACAACCTCTTTCTCCATGAAATTACAACTCCAAACAACAACCAAACATGTCCACAAAAAATTCCTACAAGTTCTCACACTCATAACCCCATTGCTGGTAAAAAAAAATCCATGTTAAAACAATTCTCTACGCAAAAAACGTGAATGCATAATTCTTCCATTTCCTTTAACAATTCTGGCCCAATCACAACTATGTCTACTTTGGGTGTTATGTTGTACTGAAATTTAAATTTGTCCCAAATCCCTTAAACAACCCCTTCCAAAAATTGGAAGTGAACTTGGGATCTTGATCTGACACTATTGCCTTAGGCACACCATGTAGCCTAGCAATTTCTCTCATGTAAATTTCTGCAATATTTGCTACCTTATGAGTTGCTTTTACCGAAATGAAATGTGCAAACTTTTTTATTTTTTCCACCACTATCATGATGGAACCATGTTGCCTTGCTATCCTAAGCAATTTGGGAATGAAATATATAGTAACAACTTCCCATTTGGATTCAGGAATGGGAAAAAGGTTGCAACAATCTTGTTGGATGTTGATGTTCAACCTTTACCTTCTGACATTCCATGCATCTAGCCAAATAATCAGTGACATATTTCTTCATACCATGCCAAAAATATTGGCCTCTTACAACTATAATAGTTTTTTGATATCCTGGATGTCTAGCGTATGACACATTATGCATCTCCTTTAAGACTAAATCTATGAATTCTTGAGAATTAAGAACATAAACTTTGTTTTGAAATAAGAGGATTCCTTTCTCTTCCAACTTGTAATCCTTATATTTCTGTTGTATATCATTCTGTTGTAATCTCTCTTTAACTTGCACATAATGTTGATCTACAATTACACCCTCTATAATTCTATCTTTTAAATCTATCATGTACATACGAATGGTTGTAGCAAGCATTTTATGCACCCTTCTGTTGAGTGCATCAACCACCTTGTTCTCTTTTCCCTTTATGTGATTGATATCAAAGTATATTCACTAAGAAATTCAATCCATTTAGTTTGTCTAGCATTTAGTGTTGGTTGTTCAAACATATATTTCAGACCACTATGGTATGTCCTTAATTCAAATTTTATGCCCAAAAGGCAATGCCCCCACATTCTTAAGCCATGTACTATGGTTTCCATCTCTAAGGAATGTGTGGCATAATTTATTTCATGTTCCTTCAATTTTCTAGACTCATAACAAATTATATGTCCATTTCTCATAAGGACTCCATCGATCCCTTCCTTGCATGCATTTGTGAACACAACAAAATCCTCATCTGGATTTGCAACTTTCAAAATAGATGCATTGGTTAACAAATCCTTTAAGCATTGGAATTTTTCTTCACATTTAGCACTCCATTCAAATTTTTCTCCTTTCTTTTGCAAATATGTTATTGGGTGTGAAATTTTGGAGAATCCCACAATGAATCTCTTGTAGTAACCACCTATGCCCATAAATGATCTAACCTATGAAATGTTTGCTGGCGCTGGCCAACTCTTGATTGCTTCAATATTTTCTAGATCCACTGCTATTTCCTCTTATGAAACAATGTGACCCAAATAATGGATTTTTTTATGATAGAAAGTGCACTTACTCAATTTTGGCATACAATTGGTGCTCTCTCAACACTTTTAGCACCATACTCAAATGGTGCTCATGCTCTTTTTTTGTCTTGGAATAGATAAAAATATCATCCAAGAAAACAATTAAAAACTTATCCAGGAAATCTATGAACATCCCATTCATTAGACACATAAATATAGTCGGTGCATTTTTCAAACCAAATGGAACCACCACAAATTCATAGTGTCCATCCTAAAGGTTGTTTTACTAGTGTCTACTTCTTTGATTCTCACTTAATGATATCCTAACCTCAAGTCAATCTTGGATAATATCTCTGGTCCTTTCAAATGATAAAAAAGATCACCAATCCTTGGAAAATGATACTTATTCTTGATTGTAACCTTGTTCAACTATCTGAAGTCAATACATAGCCTGAACATTCCATATTTCTTCTTGACAAAAGGAAATGGGGCACCCTAAGGAGAAACACTTGGGCGTATGTACCCTTTATTTAACAACTCTTCTAGTTGCATTTTCAATTCTTTTATCTCCGACGTGCTCATTCTGTAGGGAGTCTTAGATACTGGGGAAGCTCCAAGAATTAAGTCAATTGAGAAATCTATATCCCTCTTTGGTGGAAATCCTGGAAACTCTGCAAACATGTCTTCATACTCTTTCAAGACTGGATAATCTTTCAGACATGGTTCCTTATTCTTCATTGGCTCTTCCATATGGGTTGCATATATTTGGACCTATTTTATAACACTTCTTTTCAGTTTCTATGCTGAAATCTCTCAGACAAATATAGGCCTTGGAATACCTTGCATTTTCCTTGAATTCCCTTCTTCAACTTCAATCATGTGGGATTGGTAGTCTTATTGTCTATTATCCAAGGCTGCATAGATCCTTGGCATTCTTTTTCCCACGTCCTCTATTGTATCCTCCTTCTTGATGCTATGCAAAGTTTTCATCTTATCTCCTCGGTGAGGAAAATATTTATCCATATGATCTCCTTCACATCTCTAATGTTTTATGGGTTGTTTCCTTGGCCTCTTTCCCAAGGACTCTCTCATTTTCTGATCACCTTGAGATGGTTTCCCTTGTTGATATGATTGAGATATATTCCTCATGAAAGGTGGCTTGAATCCTTTCTTCTTTGATCCATATTTCATTTCTTCTTGTCATCCAAGACCCTTTGGAAATTTGTCTTTTCTCTAATCTACTCATACAAATACTTGGCATTTCTTATGAATTCTTCTAAGCTCTTGGGCTCATCAAACTAAATTTTTTCCTTGTAAAAGGGTGGTAGTCCACTCAAAAACCTTTGAATTTTGACCTCATCTCTGATGAAGCTAACATACCTGAGAAGTTCCAAGAACTTTCTCTCATATTCATCCATGGTCATGTTTCCAAGTTTGAGTTCAAATAACTCTTACATCTTCTTGTCATATTATTGTTCTTATAAGTAATGCCACTGAAATTATTTCTTGAACTGCTTCTAAGAAATTCTCTTTTCATTAAGGTGCTTAACCTTCTTCATTTGATCCTACCACATAGATTCCTTCCCTTGAAGGTGATAGGATGCAATTCTGGCTTCTACATTTGATGAGTAGTTATGCAATTGGAAATATTTCCTCATTCCAAACAACCATTTTTCTACATCTTCACCTTTCTTGTTTTCTCCATTAAATGATGGTGGCTTGATTTTCCTCAATTCCCCTTGCAAGCTATCTAACCCATGTCTCCTTCTTTGGTGCTTGACATGAGATATAATTGGGCTGCTTGTTTACCTTGAACATGCATATTTTCTCTATTTAAGTGTCTTGGGGAATGATGATGTTTATTCCTGCTAATACTTCTTGATCGTCAAGATCCTCCATGATCATCCCTCCTATCATGAGACCTAGACACCTCCACTTGCTTAGCGATAGATTCTTTCCTTGTGCCTGAATCCTTGTTAACTTTCTTCTATAGAATATTTAGGCTTTGAAGTATCGCTTCTTAATCCTTAATGATCCTCTCATTATCATCCCTATAGCTCTACACTTATTTTTGTAGCCTTCACATAATTATATACTCCTGCCTGTCTCTTCTTCAATTAGACTCAATTTAAGCATTACCCATGCTGACAGGTAGACCTATAAATTATTATTCATGGTTGTAAGACCCTTGAGAATCCTCCATATCTCTAGTTCTCATGTAGGAACTATGGTATACTTTTCTATATCTCTAATTATGAAAGAATGTGCATGCAATAATTGTTGTTAGAATTAAACATATTGCAAAATATTTATTAATTAGATTACAGGTCATTGTTCATTTCAAATTATGAAGAGTATTAATGCATTATTCTATAATATGATTCTTTAAATGCATTCCTCTCTGAAACATATTTCCAATGGCTGTACTCATGCTTCATTCTAATTTTTGAGTGAAAAATTACAACATCCACATGCAACAATTTCCACTCATTTACTGCTACAACAACATATATATTTTTTTTGTTTTCACTTTTTGAGAAAATATAACACCCAATTAAAAATTTTGGGTTTATAAATTCCTTCTACTCCTCAATACCTTTCCAATGACTATTCATTTTCTCAAATCCGAGCTCCGAGCTGAAAGTTATGGCCTGAAGAAGTTGACTATTTTACCCAATTTATTCCTGTATGCTACAAGTGTCTTCTTTCACTCCCAACACATTGTCATGTACCCATAACCAAAATTTGATTTCACTTATAGATCCTATGGGTCATAAGGTTTCCATTTACTGCTTCTCTGCCCAAACAAACTTCTGAGCATGGATTTATGCCTTCCGGAAGTAACTTTGGTGCTAAACTTTTACCCTCACTGTTTTGGCTGTAACTTCCTCATACGAGCTCCATTTTGCGAACTGTTTATCTCATTGGATAACTCTCTCCAAGTTATTTTATTTGAGCTATAAAGACAATGTGTACCTTGGTACACCTTGATCATGTGGGTTCCAACTACCTAAAAACGTCGTTTAGGGCCTCAAAATTAGCTCGTAAGTTCATGACTTGTAAAATCTCGGAAAATTCTTAAAATTTTGACTGTTTTACTACTATAATGACTCTTTAAATATGAATTGTTGATCTCAAATCACATGGAATTTGAGCCATTGATTCACGCTACATCGACGACCGATGTTCTCCTTTGGGCGCACACAAAATTTTCCCCAAACCGCTGACTCGACTGTCAGCCATCGACCCAACTCCCCGACAACCGATTTTGCGCACAAGTCTAAACCGATCGATTTGACCGTCGGACATCAACGATATTTGTTGGTGAATGAAAACTTCTCACTAATTTTTTTGACGCCCAACCATCATCCCATCAACGATCAACTATTCCTAATGAATGTAGACAACACTTCCCCAAATCGGTCAACCTGACCATTGGTCACCGACCACTTTTGTTGGCTAACGTGGAATGACATGTCATCCTTATGTGTCAACTTGGATGATGTGGCATGACACGTGGATGCTGGCATCATCATCCTCTTTTCCTTCACCGACTATCGACCACTTCTCTTGGACAAATGAAAACTCTCAACTAAATCCATTGATCCCCGATTTGTCGGTCATTAACGATCAATAGTCCCTCTGGACGCTTGAAAAATCGTCAAATTCTATCGATCCCTGACCATCAAACATCGGAAATAGACGATCCTCTCTAGATACATGAAAGTTTTTTCAAATCTTGCTGATCCCCAACCATCGACCATCGACAAGTTTTGTTGGCAAACCTCGACACTTAGAAATTGTGGCCAAAATCTGTCGATCTCTGACCATCGAATGTCGATGATCGGATATTCCTCCTGGATAAACCCAGTCTTCACCCAACTCGTCAATTTGACCATCATCCATCAGTGAGTTGTACCGACAAACTTAAAACTCTCCGCAATTTCTTCGTTTTGACCATCGACCATCGACGAATTCAGTTGGAGAACTTCTACACTTAGAAAATTTTGAGCATAATCCAGATGAATATGGATTGTTGATATCCTTTAACTTCTAATCGCCAAAGTGAATCTCAACCGTCAATATGGAAACCTTGACAAACTTTGAAATCATTAGAAATTTTTAAATTTATTAAAACAAATATGGGTCGTCGATCGCAAGATCAAAAGCTATCTTGGCTGTCAATTCTTTAAACTCTCCCAACTCCACTAGCCTCCATTAAAACATGAAATTCTAAATTGCATGCCGAATTTAAATCCGCGATTTGGACATCCAACATTATTAAAATGTCTCAGACAATTATGGGAAAACAATCTTGATTTCTCCCACGAAATTGGGGATTTTCACTATGGTTTTTCAAACGTTTTTCTCAATTCGCTCATAACAAAGTCTGTAACAACAAATTTATCCAAATTTGCACTGGTTCTTGGTCCATAAGGGTCCAGTGTTGAACCAATATCTTTGATACCACTTTGTAACATACCCAACCCCTAGCCGGGTCATGCCACTACTAAACAACCCATTAAAAATTTATGTTACTAAATCTATATGCAGAAATAATACTCAGCATGACATTCATTCACATGTAACTGTCTATGCTTCCCAAAAACATAAATATAACTTCTTAACTATGCATTTAACAACTAAATAACATACAACAACATTCAACCACACAAACTGGGATTTAAATGCATCATTCTACTCACAACAAGCAATAATAACCAAATATAACTCAGAGTAAATTGCACAACAATTGTCTCAACAATTAACATGAATAAACAAAACACATAAGAACACTTATCTTAATGAAATGTGAAACCCGCTACAGAGGAAGAACGTTCCTCCCAACTGTATCCTTGCTGATCTAGTTTTCAATAGAAAGACACCCCCTAGCTGGGACCATGAATCCACAAGAGATGGTGGTCCCTAAGGCTGGCTAATGTCCCCCTCTTAACAATCAAACTCAAGGCTAATTCTAGTCCACCAACAATCTTCCCCTCAACCTGCACAACCCAAGGGATGGAATCCCATTTCATTGCTCACAATCCCTCGTGCCTTTCCACTCCCCTCCAGGGATTCCAACACAGGTTGGACATGAATTATTCTTGTCGGGACTTCAACAATTCCACAGCTGCAACACAAATTTTCCTAGCAACTAAACACATGTTTCTTGGACAAATTTTGAACATCTCGTCACTCCCAGGAACAAAGCCTCTTTCTCCACGAAATTACAACTCCAAACAACAACCAAACATGTCCACAAAAACTGCCTACAATTTGTCACACTCATAACTCTATAGCTGTCCAAAAAACTCCATGTAAAAACAACTCTCTATGCAAAAAACATGAATGCATAATTCCGGTCCCCTACCCATACAAATTTCCTCTCTTTCTCTTTCTTGTTTGACTTGCACTCTTCTCCAAGTTGATTGTACTCAGTCCCCATGCTCTCAATAACTATGGGAAGTGACTCTCACACCAACCCTCTTGCATGAATTCAATGATTGGGCTCTAGAACACTCAACAACTAAAGGAAGGTTCATGGCAAGGATAATTTAGAGAAAAAATGGAAATGGGTTTTGGTTTAATAGATATGGGTAACTCTCTCCCTTGGAACCCTACCCTCTCTTGTGGATACTTAGCCCCCAATATCCGTCCATGTCCATCTGCATTTGACGATACATTTTATTCATTATTTTTTGATTTACATCATTTACATATTGACTCTCATCCATACATCCCATTTACAACATACATTGCTTGGCTCTCGACCATACATCACATTTACAACATACATTGCTTGACTCTCGACCACATGCTATATTTACAATATACATTGCTATTTTGGGGTTTGAAAATGGGGATGTTGTTGGATATTTGTTATATTCTTTACACAACTAGAATTAGTGTTCGCCGAGTGCACTGGGGGGTAAGAGGGTTGTAGGAGTTTGGCAGTAGCGCCCCCGAAAAAAAAATCTTCAGTTTTCGTGTTTATTTTTGGGAGGTCCTCAGTTTTTGTGTCCAGTTATGGGCGGTTTTTCGGCACATGTTTTTTCACCGATGGTTTTCTATTTTCGGTTAAGGAATTAGGGTTGTTGACTAATCCAAGTCATTGGATTAGGGTTTCGGATGTTGCTGGCTCCTATATGTATATTGTATTGTAAGCACTGTATGATGTGAATGAATATAAAATATGTTGGTTTTCTCAGTTTGGGTTTCCAAAGGAAAAATCTCTGTGTAATGTGCGTATTTTCCATTGTATATTTTGTGTTCTTTTATTGAAAATTTGTTTGCAATAAAATATTGTACAAGGTTAAAATCTACATTTGGTATAAGAGCAATTATTGGCTTCAGGGGGATGCCTTTTTCATCATGGGTTTGGCTCAGGACTGTGATAAGCCTTGTTACAATGGGAGATCTATGGTATTGATTTTTTAGGTGAAAACAAATGGCGAGCAGTTTGAAAATGGAGATCAAGAAGTTTAATGGGCAAAGTTTTGAGCTGTAGAAGCTCAAGATGGAAGATCTGTTGGTGGACAGAGATCAGTGGATCGTGGTGGTTCTAGGTACTGCACCTACAATAACTTCAGTAGATGACTGTAAAAAGTTGGATCGGAAGGTGAATAACACAATCCAACCATGTCTCTCAGATTCCGTATTACTGAATGTGTCAGAGTAAGCTACAACCAAGGATTTATGGGATAAGTTGGGGATGTTGTATCAGTCTAAGTCCCTAGTAAATAAAATATTCATGAGAAAGAAGCTGTATAACCTGAGGATGAGAGATGGAGACTTGGTGGCAGAACATTTGAACACCCTCAATACTGTGGTAAGTCGGTTAGTATCTGTTGAGATTAAAATTTCAGATGAAGACAAGTGTATCGATTTACTGTTCACTTTACTAGATTCGTGGGATAGTTTGGTTGTGGCCATAGGTAGTAATACAACTTCCTTGAAGTTTGATGAAGTGGTCTCATCCTTGTTGTCGGAGGAGATGAGACAGAAGAACATGGAAGACAGAGCACATATGCATTATTTTCAAGAGGACGCTCCCATGAAAGAAATAAATCTAAGTCCTCAAGTGGTAGATCTAAGTCTACAGGTAGATCTAAATCTCTCGAAAATTTTGTAATGGTATGATGGAGATGTGGAAAAGAAGGGCACTACAAGAAGCAATGTAGATCCAAAGTTGAGAAAAAGAAGGGATCTGAAGAAGCTCCTTCTATAGAAGAAAATACCTCCAAGGAAGAAGGAAGGGATGCATACTTGGATTCTTCAAGAACACATGCAGATCATGAGGCATGGTTGGTTGACTTAGGTGCATCCTTTCATATGACTCCCCATAGGGAGTGGTTCTGTAAATATGAAAGGTATGATGGAGGTAATGTTTTCCCAGTGATGAATTGACAGCCATAATCATAGGATGAGGAAAAGTCAAGTTGAGGCTCATATATGGAAGGATTAGAACACTACCTGGTGTTATGGACATCCTAGGATTGGCCAGAAATTTGAATTCTGTAAGAAAAATGGACGTTGTAGGGGTAAAAAAAATATTTGAAAAGGAAACTTCCAGGATGGTTTGAGGAGCAATGGTGTTTATGAAGGGAGATCGGTTTGGAACTCTGTATAAGCTGCAAGGAAGCACTATTAGTGATGGGTGTAATAGTTCCATTATTCTTGATATTGGAGTTGAAGAAGAAATAAATCCTATAGTCTCTGGAGAAAAGGTTATGTTGTGGCATCAAATATTGGAGCATATCAGAGAGAATGGTTTTCGACTGCTACACAGTAAAGGTATGGTTGAAGGTATATCTAACTGATCTCTAGATTTTTATTTCTGTGAACATTGTGTATATGGGAAGCATAATCAGGTAAGATTCCCATTTGGTGCATAAAATTTTACAGCTAGTGCACAATAATGTGTTTGGACATGTGTCGGTTCCATCATTGGGAAAATCTATGTACTATGTCTCTTTTATAGATGACTTCTTGAGGAATACTTGGATATATTTCCTCATGAACAAATCTGAAGTCTTTGATAGGTTTAAAGAGTTTAAGGCTCTTTTTGAGAATCAAACAGAGAAAATAATTAAGGTGTTGAGGACGGATAATGGTGGAAAGTTCCGCGGGAATGAATTTGAAGAATTATGTAAGAAGTGCATCATAGAAAGGTAGAAAACTACTCCATATACACCTCCTCAGAATGGAGTTGCAGAAAGGATGAACATGCAACTAATGGAAAAAAAAACAAAGTGCATGCTCAGTGGTATCGGGTTAGTGAAATAATTTTGGGCAGAGGTAGTGGGTACCACATGTTACCTGGTCAATCAATCACCCTCATCATCATTGGATAACAAGAATCCACATGAGGTATGGATTGGTAAGAACCTCTCTCTCACACATCTCAAGGTATTTCGCTATGAGGCCTATGTTCACGTTCCAAAGGAAAACAAGAGTAAGCTAGAGAAGAAGGATGAAAAGTGTATCTTTATTGGGTATAAATATGGTCTCAAAGGGTATAAGCTTTGGAACCTAGAAACCAAGAAGGTTGTGTATAACTAAGATGTGGTATTTATAGAAATAAAAGATGTTGTCAAACAAGATGTCCTACCAAGTAAGGAATAACCAAAGAAAATATAGTTTGATTTAAAGGATGATGAATTAGACTCTACATAAGAACAAGAATAAGAAGAAGAAGATCCTCATAATCTGGTATTGAGGAGATCAGTTCGAGAAAGAAGGCAACCAGAAAGGTATACTCCACCTAGTTTTCATTTAAATTTTTCTTTGTCTATTACTGATGATGATCCTAGAACTGTTAGGGAGGCAGTGGATTCGAAGGATGGAAAACTCTGGAAAAAGGCCACGAATGAAGAATTAGCAGCTTTGGATAAGAATGTGGCTTGGGATCTAGTGGAGTAAATAAATCCCATTGGCAACAAATGGGTATTTAAAAAGAAGTTGAATGCAGAAGGCAAATTAGAGAAATACAAAGCTCGGTTAGTAGCAAAGGGTTATTCCTAGGTTGAGGGAATTGATTTTGGTGAGATTTTTTCTCTTGTTGCCAAGTTAACCTCTATTGGATTTGTTTTATTTGTTTTTGTGGCGTTTGATTTTGAAGTAGAACAGATGGATGTGAAGACAACATTCCTACATGGGGATTTGGAAGAAGAAATCTACATGAAGCAACCATAAGTCTTTGCTATGAAGGGAAAGAAGGAACTGGTATGCAAGCGGGAAAAGTCCCTGTATGGTTCAAAACAATCACCAAGGATGTGGTATCAAAAATTTGATACTTATATGTTGGGACTTGGCTTCAAAAGAAACAAAGAGGATAACTATGTGTATCTCAAATTAATTGGTAATCATTTGATTTATTTGGTCTTATATGTGGATGACATGTTGCTAATAGGAAACAACAAGGAGATTATCTAGGATGTGAAAACTCAGTTGTCCTCTAAATTTGACATGAAGGATCTTGGTGCTGCAAATTTCATTTTGGGAATGGAAATTAAAAGAGATCGAAAAAATAGGAAACTTTGGTTAAATCAGAGAAAATATGTGGAGACAATATTGTAGAGGTTTAATATGCTGGAATGTCTCTATTCTTGTAGGTGTAAAGTTATCTGCAGATCAGTTTCCCAAGACACAGGAAGAGGAGGAGGACATGTCTCATGTTCTATATGTGAGTGTGGTTGGAAGTTTGATGTATGCAATGGTTTGTACTAAACCAGACATTATACATGCAATGGGAGTTTTGAGTAGGTATATGTCAAAACCAGGGAAGGAGCATTGGACAACAGTAAAGAGGGTTTTTAGGTATTTTCATGGCACTGCTAGCTATGGTTTGTGCTACCAAGGAATACCAAGATTAGATAGAGTGTTGGACATACATGGATTTGTGGATGTAGAGTGGGCTGGAGATCTAGATCGTATGAGATCTACAAGAGAGTATGTGTTTAACCTGTTTGGAGGACCAATATGTTGGATGAACAAAAGACAGTTTATAGTGGCACTTTCAACTACAGAAGTTGAATACATGGAAACCATTCATGCAAGCCAGGAATAAATATGGTTACAAATATTGTGTTCAAGTATTGGGTTGGTACAACAAGCTGTAAGGATAGATTGTGACAGTCAAAGTAAAAATTTTCTGGTGAAGAACCTGACTTATCATTAAAAGACAAAGCATATTGATGTTCAATATCACTTTGTGAGAGACATGGTTGAAGAAAAGAAGGTGTTGATGATGAAGGTGGACACTTTGAAGAATGTTGCAGATTCATTAACAAAATCTGTGATCACTAAGAAGTTATCTTGGTGTAGAGGACCTATGGGCATTGCTTCCCTAGATTGTTGACATGTAACCCCTTGTATGCAAAGAAAACAACAAGTGGGAGAATGTTCGATATGTATTATATTCTTTGCACGACTAGAATTAGTGTCTATCGGGCGTGCATGGGGGCAGAGCCCCCTTGCGTGGGGGTTCGGGGGAAACATCCACGAAATTTTTTTGTCCTCGATTTTCGTGTCCATTTTTGGGCGATCCTTGGTTTTTGTGTCTAGTTATGGATGATTTTTTGGCACATGGTTTTTCACCGATGATTTTATATTTCCGGTTAAGGAATTAGGGTTGTTGACTAATCCAAGTCATTGGATTAGAGTTTTGGATGTCGCTGACTCCTATATGTATATTGTATTGTAAACAATGTATGATGTGAATGAATATAAAATATGTTGGTTTTCCTGGTTTAAATTTCCAGGGGAAAAATCTCTGTATAATGTGTGTATTTTCCATTATATATTTTCTATTCTTTTATTGAAAATATGTTTACAATAAAATATTGTACAAGATTAAAATCTATGGATATTACAAATAAGCTTCTTCTACAAAATGCATTTTATGCATGTTGATATTATTTTAAATAATAAACTTTAAACCACTTATATATTTTGAAACTCACTAATCTTATTATTCCTAATTTTTTTATGTGCAACAATAACATGTAAAACTCCTTTATATACTCTTTGTTAATGCCTAGATTTCCACCCTACAATACAAACATTGTTAGTGTCATGTCATGCATTTTTATTATGGAGTTATTCAACACCATGTTCCTTATATGATATGATGCGGGGAGATAAGGAGACTCATGAACTCATATATTTAATGTTTTCATACAAAATCCTTATTAATTAAACAGACCCTGGATGCAACATTTGAATATTTTTCTTCTTGGATAGAGTGAGATTTAATGAAGTATTGGGCACTTATTGAAAGGAAAGTAACTTTTGCTAATATATATAATTGTGTTCCCTTTTTAATGGTAGATCTTGTAGTTAGAATGTTGGTTAATATGAATATGATAAGTCGTTTTAGTACCCTGAAGGGTTAAGTGTTCATAGGGTCTTTTAAGGGAGTAATAATTTTTAGTCAATGGAAGTAAGAAAGGGTTAAGTGTTCAAGTCTCTATAGGGTCTTTTAAGGGAGATTGAGTAATAATTTTTAGTCAATGGAAGTAAGAAAAATTTGTGATTCATGTTTTCTTTTGATTTTTCACATGATTCCTCACAAACTTAACGCCCTGTCTTCATTCTATTTGATTAATATTTTAGGTAGGGTTATATGTTCAAGCTTCTATAGGGTCTTTTAAGGGAGACTGAGTAATAATGTTTAGTCAATGGAAGCAAGAAAAATTCGTGCTTCATGTTTTCTTTTGATTTTTCACAGGATTCCTCACAAAGTTAACGCCATGTCTTCATTCTATTTGATACAAATTTTAGGTCCAACAAGGAAATTATATTTTATTGCTTAGGTTCCTGGGTTGTAGAATTTTCCTTACAAATGATTTTTCATAGGATTCCTCACAAATTTAACGCCCTGTCTTCATTCTATTTGATAAATATTTTAGGTCCAATAAAGAAATTTGATTTTATTACTTAGGTTCCTCGGTTGTAGAACTTTCCTTACAAACTTGTTGTTGGTTCAAGTCACATACTAAGTATTTCAAGTCCATGGAGTTTGATAATATCCAAGAACCCATATTTCAAGTAATGCTCGATGTCCTCCAAATGCTCGATGATATCAACCTAACCCATGCCAAATCCACTAATAGCCACATTAGCTCTAGGACATTGGTTACAAATATTTCAACATATAAGGTAAGGATCACGTGCCACACGACATCTCCCAAGGTACCACATTATCATGATGAATCATCAATACAACTAGGAAGGACACGTGGATAAATTCGAAGTTTCTATGTGGTAGGGTGATATTAGCATATCTAGGTCAAGAAGGTTACAATGTCACATGCGTTCCACTCATCAAATACCATGCGGACTACTACATCATCATCTGGGGTAAGTTTCATGATGAATAATTTTCTAACCATTTTCATTACGGATTTGAAGAAGGGTGTTTATTGGCTTCTATAATAATTTTAGGTTCATTTGGTTAGTGTATTTCCCTTTATTTTCTATATACAAGTATATACAAGTTTGTCCTTAGACTAGACGAGGGATTTAAATATATTATATAGTGCACCAAATTTAGAATGCCAAACCAATTGGGGTCTTTTTTTCTTAGATGGCACAACATCCTCACTGAACATGATGACAAATTAAAGTAGTGTTCTATAATATTTTAGGTCAGAAAGGGATGGGAGAATTTTGAACTGTGTTTCAAGCATTTAAATAACTCTTAAGAATGCCTAATGGAATCAACAAAACTCAAGTTATCCATCATAGGACTTAGCCATGTCAGTGGTTTTGAGACAAATAATAAGTCACCACATGTCTAGAGAAGATAAAGGATATGACAATTTTTTTTTTTTGATTTAATAGGCAAGTGGACCAAAGGTTTCCATGGGAAATAATGATGTAAGCATGAGATGATCTAAAATATAGGTGACAAGTGCAGAGGCACCATCTTGGGATACTCCTTAGGGGTATAATGGGGGCCAAAGAGTCCATTAGAGTATTAATAGTGGAGGCAATCCAATGTAACGTGGAATAGGTTCACTGTGTTTGTTATTATTAAATGAGGTTTACTATGCTAGTTAGTATCAAATAAATGTAATGTGACCTCATTAAAGAAGGTCCACTAGGTAGTTAGGGGGTTGTTATGATTAGGATTCTCTTTTTAGCTATAAATAAGGATGGATTCATCCTTATGAGGGGTGTGGAAGAATATTGTATTTGGAGCTTAGCTAATTCAAAGGTTTCTCAACCTTAAGAGAGAAGTGAACATGGGTGGATTCCTTCCATAAAAGGATCATTGTAAGGTGTTTCCCTACCTTAACTGTATTTTGATATAATCAAGTAAAGGGGATTTTCTATCTCATCCTTGAGTTTCTTGTGTATGATTTCATATTTATATCTAAGGTACATAACAAATGGTATCATAGCTCCCAAAAGAGAGATTTGTTTTTTTCTATTTTGTGGGTTTTCAAAGGGAGAAAGAGGGAGAAAACACTTAGATCAACTCTTGTAGATTTTTAGTAGAATTTGAAGAAATCATCGATATATCCAAGTTACTCTTGGAAAAAAATACATTCATCCAAATTGGGGTTCAAGAAGTGAAGATATTGTTGATTTAAAATCATTTATAGGATTTTCCATGACAACCACGTGGATTGCAAAACAACTATATTGTGACAAAGTGCTTATATTGAGGCCAAACCAATGCCAATATATGTCAAATGTCCATATAATTTCATAATTGTGGTTATAATAGGATTTCGATGAATATTGAGGGAGTTAGGGCCATTTCAAATTTGTCATCTCAAACCCCAACAAAATTGAAAAATGGCAATGTTGAGGAGCATGGCATGGGAGGAAAAGGTTAGAATATTGCAAGGTCTAATGACATTCTATAATATATTCGACATGTATAAAAAATATGTAAATAATTTGATCAAAGAGATGAAAGTAACGTTCTATGAATTTAAGGAGGATCACATTATTGATGCCACATATTCTTTCATTTGTGAATAATATAAAAAAGAAATATACGTTTGGTATGATTTAGAGGATGATAGTGATGATTGGTATATGAACAACCGTAATTTATAGGAAAACAACTACTTCCAATTTCTATTTGTTGACTCTACTGCACCTTTTGTAGAGAACATTGTTGTGGGAAGTCAGGAGCCTGTTATGAATACCAATATTTAGCTTGTCTATTCTCTACTAGTACTCTGTTATGTGGATGATTTTTTGGATATGTATGGATCTATATATTTGGGTCCACGTAAATTAATTAGGCATTTCTAGCACCATTCTTAGTAAAGTATTGAGATTAGGTATATTCGATGGGGAGTCAACCTAAGCACTTGAACGTGGGACATGGGATTATGGATGATATCCTTGGATTAATCCAGTATCTTAGTTAGTGCTTGCACATGGGACACCAACTACTTTAGCATTGTGATCACAGATCGTACATGAGATCCAAATTTATGGTGGATTTTGTTGACTATTTAAGCATGGAGGATAACAATTGTACATGGGACCCTTGTTCCCTAGCTTACTTCAATATTGTGGTCAACACCCATCCATGGGACCTTGATTTATGGTTGTACCTTCTCAGAATAAGCATTGAGGGAAACACCTTTTTAAGGGGGGTGGAATGTTGGGATCCTCCTTAGGGTATAATGGGGGCCCGAAGGTCCCATTAGAGTAATAATAGTGGAGGTAATTCAATGTAAGGTGGAATAGGTCCACTATTTTTTTTTTTATTAAATAAGGCCCAATATGCTAATTAGTATTAAACAATGTAACAAGTCATCATTAAATAAGGCCCACTAGGTAGTTAGGAGATTGTTATGATTAGGTTTCTCTTGTTAGCAATAAATAAGGATGGAGTCCTCCTTATGAGGGATGTGGAAGAATATTGTATTTGGAGTTTAGCTCATTAAAAAGTCACCCAACCTTAAAAGGAAAGTGAACAAGAGTGGATTCCTTCCATAAAATGATCATTCTAAGGTATTTCCATATCTTAAGGGAATTTTGAAATAATCAAGTAAAGGGGATTTTCTATCTTATCCTTATGTATCTTATGTGTGATTTCATATTCAGATCTAAGGTACATAACGTGCCATGTAACTATATTACTCATCCCATGTTTCTATTTGGCCGAGTAGATTTGGGGTCCTTATGTTCTTCGTATTGCGTATATCCTCCCATAGAACCGATGATAGAATCAATCTTGTTTCACAACATTTTGGGTTTGGGAAGTTAGGTGATTTGAAAATGTCATGATCTTGAGATGCACAATTCACTTGGTGGATTTGTCTCTTTATTAAAGTGATTTTTGTATTATTTTAGGTCTAATGGGATACATTAATCTCACCTCATGTGTTATGTTGGTTGTGTTGGCAAAGATTTGAGTATCAAATAAGAGGTAAGGGATAAGTGGCCCTAAAACCCCTAGATAATGGGTTCTCATTCCTTAACTTCTTGTTCTCTGATTAAGGCCTTGCTACCTATGGGTATATAACAAAGGTAAAGTTTATTGGTTTAATGTACTACAAATATTTTAAAAAGGAAAGACTAACATTCACAATTTGTACTTCTACGAGTGAAAGAAAATGGGTGTTTTCTAAAGGAAATAAAATTTAGGAACCTATAGCAATATAGAGCTCTACTATAAGAAAACAATATCAAAGAAAATTAATAGATTAATGCAAAGAATTATTCAAGTTCAAAAAAACCTAAACCTAAACATTGATCAAAGCACAAGAAAACATGGTTTATAAGTAGTTAAACCTAATGTTAATATGGATTTCATTACTATAAATATTGAAACAATTATATTTAAATAACATCAAATTCAAGAATCTAATCATATCAACAAAATTAATAGCAAGTTAGGCTCGATTCTAACCACTACCTTAGACATCAAAAACCAACCATAGGAATCCACTTGAAAGGCCAACAAGAACTCAACAAATGCAAGTATTAAATCGTGCTATTAATTTATTAATTCTAGGGTTATTTTCTTCTTGATTGAAAAATAATATAGAGAATTAACACTTAGAAATGTTTCTTACATCAAATCTGCCCCATTCTAAATGAATGACTCATTTAAAACCCAACAAATAATCCTTTCACACTCCTTAAATGTCAAGCTTCTTCAAAAATGTATAATTTCTCTTCATAATTGATTCTTCACATTATCCACACCATTTTAAAATTTAGGAACCTATAGAAATATAGAGATCTACTATAAGAAAACAATATCAAAGAAAATTCATAGGTTAATGCAAAGAATTATTCAAGTTCAAATCAACCTAAACCTAAACATTGAGAAAAGCATAAGAAAACATGGTTTATAAGTAGTTAAACCTAATGTTAATATGAATTTCATTACTATAAATATTGAAACAATTATATTTAAATAACATCAAATTCAAAAAGCTAATCATATCAACAACATTAATAATAACTTAGGCTCAATTCTAACCACTACCTTAGACATCGAAAACCAACCATAGGAATCCACTTGAAATGCCAACAAGAACTCAACAAATGCAAGTATTAAACCAATATTAATTTATTAATTCTAGGATTATTTTCTTTTGGATTGAAAAATAATATAGAGAATTAATACTTATAAATGTTTCTTACATCAAATCTATCCCCATTCTAAACGTGATTCGAGATCTTTTCATTGAGTGATTTATAAATAATTGCATTAAATGAGCATAAATTAAAGTGCATCATTAAAGAAGGAAAGGCTCAATAATGAAGAGACATAAGCATCAAATCTGAACACAAAAAACTTGATACGGAGTTCATCCCTGGTGGACTACGTCTCTGGGTCTTGCTCTCAAATGGGTAGGCCTTCTTATTAACTCAGCAAAAGAATTTGGAAAAATACATAAATATACCTCATTCTGAAATCAAGCTACAAAAGTTTTGCTCAGATCAGAAAACAAACAACACCACTGAATTTGTTGCATCGAATTACCAAAAAATGACTGTCTCCATGCCTCGATCCGACTCTGGCACTCCCAGTCCCAAGAGGAATTTTGTCTCAATTTTCGTGCCCTACAACCTACAATACATGCTGAATAATTGTCTCGAAAATCATGTCGGTCCATACCCACACACACTCTTCTCCCAGAACTAGGCAGATTCATGCTTTAAATAAAAAACACGGAGTTACAACCAACGTGAGGCCATTGGCCTATTGGTTACATAGCATATATTAAGGCGTGTATAAGGGGGGAGGTCTCGGGGTCAAGCCCGCGGGCCTCCCCTTTTGGCTTGACCGTTGTAATATATATATATATATATATATATATATATATATATATATATATATATATATATATATATATAACATAAGTATGTTCCACTAAATTTGGCGATGCTTCTAGAATTCGACCAGGTGTCAGATTTGGCGGACCCGCCAAATCTTTTTTTTTTTTAAATTTCGATCACAAGTTGTCATTGGGCATTTTCCCACTGCCATGTGGCAGCCCATGACTCGACCACGTGGAAACCAACCATTGGGCCACATCAACCACTGTACCATCACCCTGCCATGTCAGCTTCCAACTCGACCTGCCATGTCAGCGCCACATCACTGTACGAACTGCCACGTGGTGCAATTTTACTAGTCCACGAAATGACCCAGAAATGCCAAATATGAGTGACATGTGGCAACCTCTGGTGCTGCCACATCACCATGATGACGTCAACATGACATGTGTCACCTCCTCCACATGCCATGTATGTTGTACGGATGTTGATGTCATTCATACTGATGCTAACATCAACAATACAGATGTTGACTCATCCCCCTGCTGACTAATCTAAGTTGACCAAACTTTGTCCGTGAATATATTTCGATCTGTAACTCCGTTTGATGAGCCGTTTGCGCCATTGGAAATCTTGTGATGCACTCCTAGCGATGATGTCATTTTCACTGAGTTTTGAGAAATTTTAATTTTTTCCCTTTCTCTATCTGCTGAGGCCGTTCTGAGCTTCTTGAGTTGCTTTTGTGAGTTCTAAGATGTCCTTAGTATTCTCTGGATCCTTTTTGGATCACGCCTTCTCGCTGAGAGATTTTTGGACCACCAAAATATTTCATCAATCAACAAATAAGTGAGGGAAGAGTTCCCTCACCTTGTCCTTCTCAATCCACTTTGCCTTCTTGGATGTGTACCCTTTAGGCATAATCGAAGATAAGTAATGTCATTTCTGCGTTAAATCCCCAGTCTTTGATTTAGGATGACAACTTCCTTCATCTGTTTTTTTGCTGCTTGGTTGACTTGTTGAATTGTCTGAATGAACTTGCGGACTACATTTCTCTCATTTCCATTTCTCCCTTACAACAAGTTTAAGGGGATCTTAGGTAGATACCCAAGACAAGTCTCAACTGGTGAATCTTGAGTGAAAGAATACATGACTTGATTATACATAGGTTGGACATACAATAACTGATCATCCCATGGCTTATGATGTTGGCTGCAATATCCTTGAAGCAACTGGACCACTGTATTGTTTACCACATCTTTCTGTTTGTCGGCTTGTGGATGGAAAGAAATTCTCCTCCCCATCATGGTGTCCATGAGATACCACAAATTTTTCCAATATTCTCCTAACAATCGAGACTCTCGACCGGAGATAATGAACATGGACAACCTGAAATGGACCCTTACATACTGGGATAACAAAAGAGAAACTCACTTGTCACATAACCTATCCACTGCTACCCATAAGTAGACATGACTCATACTAGACATGGGTAATCCCCTTATAAAATACATTGAAAAAATTTCCCAAGGATAAGAGGAAATAGGAAGTGGTGTGTACAACCCTGGCCTTTCAATAGTGGGCTTACAAAATTACAACACACATTCCTTTCCAATAGTGGTTACAAATATTTTCCTTCGAGGCAAAAGCCATCCATGTAAATACATTACAATTCCAAAATGCCCAAGTACAAATGAAACATAAGCTTCTTCATTTACATGCACTTCCCTGTAGGAAGGAAAGCAAGGTTTACTCAAATGGCGGAGTAAGTTGTCCTGCAAACAAAACTTCTTCACCTGCAAACCCTGGAAGATCCCACATACATCTTTGAAGATTTCATCAATAACATACCATCCATCATTATCGATACGAGCTAAGGAAACATTCTTCAAAATAATAGATGTAACAGTAGGAGATCTGAAAAACATGTTTGTCCTTATGACGTTGGTACTGGCACTGGTCTCAAACTTGCATGGTTGTTGAAGGTTAGGTAAGGCGAGCATTGGCACAATTCTGATCTTTAAAGTGTCGAAGGTATTCTGTTGGATGCCTTCCCACTGAAAGACATGTCTCATCTCAAGCAATTCATTCTTATGTAAAGGATGAAGAGCATTAACAACATCGGACTTATAATGTCATTCCCCTTTTACAATCGTGAGTACAAGATTCTTGTTAGTGGTTATAACTCATTTTACTTGGCCTGAACTAACAAGTGTTGATTTGTCCTTTATGCTGTGAGCTTTAATGATGTATTCCACTCCATCTTTTGTAAGATGGTATTTGTTTTTCTTTCGAAAGAAGATATTCTTCCTATCATACAGATAGGGACTCCCTAATACAATACCACAGACATCCAAAGGAACCACATCTAAATCCACTTCATCTATCATCTTAGAAGCAATAGAAAACCTCAACCTACACTTCTTAGTGACATTTAACTTTGCTTGATCATATACCCAACAGAGAGGGTAAGTTTTATGGTGAGGTCTTGTGGTTAATTCCAATTTCTTAGCAAGTGTCTCTGATATTAAATTGACTTGGGAACCCAGATCAAATAATGTGTCTATCTTCGTATGTTTCAATACAACTCTTATGTGGAATAACACACTTCTCCTTTTATCATCATCATGTGATTCATTTAAAGAACTTGAACATGCATAAAAGGAAACTTTACCTTGCATCCCAATTGTTGTGATCCTTTCTTCGTCACCTGAATCAGAACCAAGATCATGTTGCATTGTAGCAATGGTCTTTGGCTCCCCCTTGCCTCCAAACTGCTTTGGCCTTAACTATGGATGTAGTTTCCAACAATGTTCACTATCATGACCTGTTTTCTCGCAATGGCTACAAGAGGGTTTTCCTTCTTCCTTCTTTGCTACGTTGTCCTCTTGTCCTTCCCATTTCCTTTTCCGTTGAAATGGTTTTTAGAGTGCTTGAATGGATTTTCCTCCTGTCCATTCTTACCCCTGCTTTCAAGGTGAGTGGCTTGCACACAAACTTCGTCAAGACTGGTGGGTTTAAACAAGAGAAAAGTATGACGAATATAACTGTGAAGTGCACCAATATACGTTATTAAAGTTTCATAATAATCCAAAAGAATGTTTAATGCAAGAGATTTCTTCCTAAATTCTTCTGTGAACTTTGTACAGTTTGACCTTTACTTTGTCTTAAAGTTTGTCATTCCATCATTGTTTTATGTAAATAAACTAATGGGTAAAATTTCTTCCTTATCGTTGATTTAAATTCCAACCATTAGGAAAGAAGATTAACACACTTACTTTTGTCCTGAAGTTTTCTCTCCCACCATATGAGAGTGGTGCCTTCCAACTGAAGAGAAGCCAGTTGCACTTTAACTTCCTCTTCATCAATATGTTGAACACGACAATATATTTCAACCTGTCGGATCCAATTATCTAGCTTTTCAGGATTAACATCTCCATTAAACATAGGTAAATCAAATTTTACATCAAGCTTTATCAAATGGTTTCTTAAAAGGGGCTTTATGGCTAGAATGATGAAATGATGAGAATGCTCAAAAGAAGAAGAACTAGAAATTGATGGTGAAGATGGAGGCTCAGGAGGGTCTCCTCCAACCCCTTGGTTTACTGAAGCATCATCATCAACATGTGCCTCCTTTTTCTTCCCCTTCTTCTTCATCCTATTCTCGTAGTCTCCATACATTCGTTCGACCATTTTTGACATGCGATAAAAGACCATATGGAATTTTTTCTCCCGTTCATCACGCTTGTCCTCTTCTTCCATTTTCTTCCTTCGTGATGCACGACCAACTTCGGGATTGAAAGTCTTAAGAGTTCCGTCACCCTGCGCTTATGATTGGCCCTAGTAATCATTCACACTCAACAATTCAAGTCAAATATGACTTCTCTGATACCAACATGATCCAAGAACTTTTCATTGAGTGACTTATAAAGAATTGCATTAAATGAGCATAAATTAAAGTGCACCATTAAAGAAGGAAAAACTCAATAATGAAGAGAAATAAGCATCAAATTTGAACACAAAAAACTTGATAACGGAGTTCGTCCTTGGTGGACTACGTCTCCGAGTCCTGCTCTCAAATGGGTAGGCCTTCTTATTAACTCAACAAAAGAATTTGGAAAAATACATAAGTATACATCATTCTGAAATCAAGTTGCAGAAGTTTTTCTTAGATCAGAAAATAGATAGCAACACTGAGTTTGTGGCATCGAATTACCCAAAAATTATTGTCGCCATGCCTCGATCTGACTCTGGCACTCCTAGACCCAAGAGGAATTCTGTCTCGGTTTTCGTTCTCTGCAACCTACAATAAATGCTAAATAATTGTCTCGAAAATCATGTCGGTCCGTACCCATGCACGCCCTTCTCCCAACACTGGGCAGATTCATGTTTTAAATAAAAAACCCGGTGTTACAACCAACGTGAGGCCATTGGCCTATTGGTTACAGAGCATATATTAAGGCGTGTATAAGGGGGGAGGTCCCAGGGTCAAGCCCGCAGGCCTCCCCTTTTGGCCTGATCGTTGTAATATATATATATATATATATATATATATAAGTCTATTCTGCTAACTTTGGAGATGCTTCTAGAATTCGGTCAGGTGACAGATTTGGCAGGGTCCTGCTAGATTTGGTGGACCCACCAAATCTTATTTTTTTTGAAATTTTGATCACGGGTTGTCATTGGGCATTTTCCCACTGCCATGTGGCAACCAACCATTGGGCCATGTCAACCACTGTACCATCACCCTGCCATGTCAGCTGCCAACTCAGCCTACCATGTCAATGCCACATCATTGTACGAATTTCCATGTGGCGTAATTTTATTGGTCCTCGAAATGACCCAGAAATGATAAATATGAGTGGCACGTGGCAGCCTCTGGTGCTGCCACGTCGCCATGTTGATGTCAACATGACACATGTCACCTTCTGCACATTCCACATATGTTATACAAATGCTGACGTCATCCGTACTGATGCTGACGTCAGTAGTACGGATGCTAACTCATCCCCCTGCTGACTGGGCTAGGTTGACCAAAATTTGACCGTGAATATCTTTCGATCCATAACTCTGTTTGACGAGTTGTTTGCGTCGTTGGAAATATTGCGACGTGCTCTTTGCGATGATGTCATTTTCACCGAGTTTTGAGAACTTTGAATTTTTTTCCTTTCTCTGTCTACTGAGGCCATTCTGAGCTTCCTAAGTTGCTTCTGCGAGTTCTGAGTTGTCCTTCGTCTTCTCTGGATCCTTTTTGGATCAAAACAAATGAATCATTTACTACCCAACAAATAATCCTTTCACACTCCTTAAAGTCCAAGCTTCTTCAAAAATGTATAATTTTTCTTCATAATTGATTCTTCACATTATCCACACCATTTTAAAATTTAGGAACCTATAGAAATATAGAGCTCTACTATAAGAAAACAATATCAAATAAAATTCATAGGTTAATGCAAAGAATTATTCAAGTTCAAATCAACCTAAACCTAAACATTGATCAAAGCATAAGAAAACATGGTTTATAAGTAGTTAAACTTGATGTTAATAAGAATTTCATTACTATAAATATTGAAACAATTATATTTAAATAAAATCAAATTCAAGAAGATAATCATATCAACAACATTAATAATAACTTATGATCGATTCTAACCATTGCCTTAGACATCGGAAACCAACCATAGGAATCCACTTGAAAGGCCAAAATGAACTCAACAAATGTAAGTATTAAACCGCTATTAATTTATTAATTCTAGGATTATTTTCTTTTGGATTGAAAAATAATATAGAGAATTGACACTTAGAAATGTTTCTTACATCAAATCCGTCCCCATTCTAAATGAATGACTCATTTACAATCCAACAAATAATCCTTTCACACTCCTTAAAGTCCAAGCTTCTTCAAAAATCTATAATTTCTCTTCATAATTGATTCTTCACATTATCCACACCATTTTAGAATTCAAGAATAGACTACACAAACATGAAAAGAGACACAAAATAATTGTCTTTCACATCATTATTGTTTCTTACTGAAATTAGATGGTTGCATGGCCATGGAAACTAACATCCATTCACCATAAAATTGGGTTAAGCATACATATAAATCAACTTTCATGTAATATGGATTATTTTAACTATTATAACATCATATTCCACTAGCCATATATCTTTATCATGTGATAACAATTTTCAAGCCATATATCTTTATTATGTGATAACAATTTTCAATACTGTGTCAAAATATTGTATGCAAGTGTTCAAAGTTAGTAGTATTAAACCAACAACTAATGTCTCAAAAATGTCAAAGCTACATATGCATATCTATCCAATCAATCGTCATCTAATATAGCTACGACGTGTCCATCCTCTTGTAAATTGACATACTAAAATGATGTCAAGCTAGCTTCCTTATTCATTGTTATGAGAGTAGGTTTTGGTTTGATTCATCCAACAATATTTGAGGGATAGAGAAACCAATATGACATATTGGTTGGATGAAAGTGAAATTAAAGGACTGATTTATTGAGGTATGAGTTTGCATCCATTGGATTTTGGTTGGGGTAGGAGAGGTCCATCCCAACCATTATAGTACTTGATATGAGATAAACATGATGTGCCATTAGATGGATATTGAAGGCGAAATTTGATCCAAGAATTAAAAGAAGGTGAGGTAATCTTATTTGGAAAAGTGTTACTTGGGGGTAATGGACAACCACATCTTCTCCTAAATGACCCAAACCATCTAACCACTAGGAAAATACAGATCACTTGCAAATATGTAAACAACAAATTTAGAAAGACTAACATCAAAATGCACTAAAAATTACCTTATACGATCTCGATGTTGAAGTTCTAATTTTCTAAATTTGCCTATCCCCTACCACTACAATGTTCCATCTAAAAAACATGGACAGGGTTACTAATTCCACCTACTATTGCTCACATTTTCAATATACACATTCAACATTAGAATGAAAATGCTTTTGATTTATTTTGATTCTCTTACATCCCATTCAATATTTCATTAAAGAAATAGAGGGTTAGTTCTAATTCCATATCACACATCGACATTATGCCAATGATACAAACATCATGTTACACCTTGAGGAAATATACACTTTGTATAACATAACGAAAATAAAGAAATATATGTATTTGCTATATAACCTCCACATATACAACAAAGCAATCTTTAAAGTCCAAATGAATTTTCATATTTCTGGCTTAAAATAATCATAAGACAACATTAAATGTGTAAATATAAAAACTATGTTTTCAAAATAAAATGTAAACGGCAAGATGAAAATCTTTATGATGCTTAGCAAGGTATTGAAACCACCCAATGAAGAAATGGAGATGGCCTCTTCACATTATAAGAGAATACATATATCGTCCATCAATGATTAAATAAGAAGACAAATGATTTGCAAATAAATAGTTGAATTTTTCAAAGCATTTATCACCCCACGCACCCAAATTGAATAAAGATTTCCTTGCATGTGCTATGAACCCAACAACTAAAGATGGAATCCACAACACAAACTCATTCATAAAATCAATCTTAATCCAGCATGACCACTGGACTTCTTTTTCAAACACATTTTCTTTCAAACATACAAACTAAAATAATAATTAATTTTTAAATGCATAATTTGACTCTACCTTCTCAAACTAAAATAAAAATTAATTCTTAAATGCATTTCATTAAAAGTACTCAAGGTTAGAGTCCATTAGAAAACATTAAATTCTCAAAACCTCTTTAACAATATATGTAATTTTATAGAATTCATTAATATATGAAAATGATAAGTATCACCAGGATCCTTTGGGACATGGATATCCAAGAGGAAGGAATGGTAATCTCCTCGGTGCAAGCACAAGAAAAAGAAACGTAATTATTACATTAGAGTGGCAACGAAATAAATAATTTGAGCAAAACATATCAAGGCAATAATTATTACATTTGTGTGGCAACGAAATAAATAATTTGAGCTCGTGTTTTGCTAAATTTTGAGAAAGAGACGACAAATCAACACGGAGCTTTAGCTCGGAATTAATTTAATTGAAAATACATTCATTGGTTGGGAGCTATAATATGATGCAACAATAAGCTTAATGAATCTAATTTTAATTGAGCAATGTGTTGGAAATTGCAAACAATGTTATGCCATTTTTAATTGTGCAATATTTGATTGAGCAATGAATTTGGTCTTTAGCTTAGACACCGTGTCATTGCTAATTGGGCAAGGAGATTGCAAGTGATATTATGTCATTTTTAATTTTGCAATATACCGGAGATTACAAATGACATTTTGATTTGGTTTCCTACATGTTATAGTTTGAACAAATACTAGCAAAGTGTTTTTTTCTTAATAAAACTACAAAACATAATTTTAAGGCATGTACAAACTGTTTTGTAGTTATTACCCTTATTTGTTTATGTTATAGATTTAAACATTGATGTTCAAGTATGAAACTCAAGTCCCTATCTATCCCTTCACTAACATAGTTTCATACTATAAAAGAAACTACCAATATTAACCAATAAAGGTGGAACCAAACACAATCAAAATTAATAATAAAGAACAAAATAAAACAAAGTTAATAATAAACAACAAAATAAAACAATATACATTTTTCATTAAACTCTTGTTTTCTACATGAAAAATGAATATATTCATTTCTTAAGGTTCTCAAGCAAGGAAATTGCCTCAACAACATTTATAGATGGCAATATTAATGTTATACTTAGAGACCCACAATCCTAATCACCTACATCTATTACATAGTAAATTTATGTGATACTTCCCCATTTTTATTAAATGCATTCAATAATTTAGGATGTTTGTATGGGAATTGTCTTTTTAGAATTGAAAACATTGTTTATTCCTAAAGCACTCTTAAGCACAACACACACATTTTGGAATTAAACACAATATGTATGTTGAATTTATTTCACTATGTTTACAATTATGTTCACTATTTTGGAGATTCAATTAAATTTGAAATATTAGAACATTGCATTTTAATGAATTCTAACTCATTATCTTTATTAATACAATTGAATTAAATTTGAAATATTAGAACATTGCATTTTAATGAAATCCAACTCATCTTCTTTATTAATATAAGTTAAAAAAATAAGACCAACATTTATTTCACTTTATTTACAATTATGTTCACCATTTTGGAGATTGAATTAAATTCGAAATATTAGAACATTGCATTTTAACGAACTCCAACTCATCATCTTTATTAATACTTCATTTTTTTACTTAAAAAAATAAGACCAACATACAAAGATGCACATTGAGTCTATGAAGCCAATTCAACCATCTTTAGGCTTTTGGTAGTTAAGTCATAGAAAATCAATATCAATTTGCATATAATTGTCACATTCAGTTTCATTGTAATATATTATATCACAATTAGTTCATTTTACGGCTTATTTCATTAATACTTTCATGATATTATAAATTTGTTTTAAATTGTGCATTACATAATATTGGAAGGGTGTAGGTGCATCCTTGTAGTTTTTAAAAAGGTTGTCCATACCATTGATGTTGATTTAGTGAGGATTGAATTGAAGTGTGGTATTATGTGCCAATTAGAGAGATTTTTTTAAGTAAAAGTCTTGAAATGATTGATCATTGGCATGAGATTCTCTAACTACAAATGCACTTTAAAGAAATGGCATGAGATTCCTAACTACAAATGCATATTAAAGAAACACACTAGAAAACACACTTTTACCTAACGACACAATAGACCAAGTAGATCTTACTAACTCCTAAGTGTCTAAATATCATAACATCCCCACTTAAGAACAACTTGGGATAGGATTGAAGGATTTACAATAGTGATACAAATAGGAGAAGGAAGGAGGCATTAGAGCTTATCCCCCTTAATGACAACTTCCTGAACTCCTAACATAGATCGAAGTTTGGAAAACTTTGCTTCTGTAAGAGACTTTGTGAAAATGTCTACAACTTGATCTTCTGTAGGGAAAAAAATCACTTCAATAACTTGATCATGAATGAGCTTTTTGATGAAATGCATGTGTATCTCGATGTGTTTGCTATGCTGATGGTGAAATTGTTCTTTGGCGAGCTTGATGGCACTCTGATTGTCACACCAAAGGATGGTCGGATGCTTGTGCTGGAATCCAAACTCTGAAAAGATCTGTCGAAGCCACAGGGCTTCCTGACTTGCATTTACCGCTGCTTGGTACTCCGCTTTTGCTGAAGAAAGTGCAATAGACTGTTGTTTCTTACAGGCCCAAGTGACAGGTCCTGAACCAAGGCTGAAAACATAACCTGTAGTAGACTTCCGATCATCAGGGTCACCGACCCAATCTGAATCAGTGAAACCAACCAATAAAGGAGTCCCCACTGAACTGTAATGTATCCCGAACTGAACTGTACCACGAACATAGCGAAGTATCCTTTTAGCTACTTTCCAATGGCTTTCATGGGGTGTTTGCATATATCGGGAAACAAGACCAACAACAAAAGAAAGATCAGGATGGGTATGAGTCAATTATAAGAGGCTACCAACTAACTGACAGTACAAGGTGGAATCAACTTCAAGAGAAGTACAGGTGGCAGAAAGCTTGACTCCAGACTGGAAGGGAGAAGGGGTTGGTTTACAATCGTTCATGTGAAAGCGACAAAGAAGGTCACAAGCATACTTAGACTAGGAAAGAAAAATTCCTTCATTGGTTTGCAAAACTTGAAGGCCAAGGAAATAGTGCAAAAAGCCTAAGTCTGTCATTTCAAATTTCTTCTTAAGGTTGGTTTTCACATGGTTTAAAAGTTTTGAGTCACTACCAGTAAGGATGAGGTCATCAACATAAAGGACAAGGATTATGAGATGGCTTCCTACTTTCTTGGTATAGACATTAGAATCAGAATGGCATCTAGAGAATCCAGTGGCAATAAGAAAGCTATCCATTTTGGCATACCAAGCTTGGGGAGCTTGCTTGAGACCATAAAGAGATTTCTTGAGGTGAAAAACAAGGCTAGAGTCATTCTAGACATAGCAAGGAGGTTGTTCCATGTAGATTTATTCTTGCAAATCTCCGTGCAAGAAGGCGGATTTAACATCCATCTAATGGACCTCCCATTTATGTGAGGCAGCAAGGGAAAGAACAAGGTGAATGGAATTCATTTTTGCTACAGGGGCAAAGGTTTCATTATAGTCAATTCCTTCAACTAGGGAAAATCCTTTGGAAACTAATCGAGCCTTGTGTCTTTCAACACTTCCATCTGATGCATACTTA
>ML780411.1:34968-53046 GCA_009831015.1 Picea engelmannii | reverse complement strand
CCCTTATGTTGTTTGTTGTTGTAGCGAGGATTTTGCTTCTTGGGATACTTGGGTTTATCTTTCTGCTGGGAAACTAAGGCTTTGTTGGAGGGACCTGCAGTGTTGATCACTCCAAATTGTACAAACTTATCTTCCTCTCGAATCATAGAAGCAAAAAAGGAATCAAGAGTGGGTTTTTCATAAGCTTTTCCCCCTAGAGCCTCTCTCATGGCATAAAAGGTAGATACAAACACAGAATATGCACTACCTAGCTTAGAAAGAATAAGATAGATGCAACGTTCTTCCTCCATCTTTATCTTACATTCTTCACATAAAATTCTGAATGTTTTAAACCTAGATAGATAGTCTCCAAGGCAATAAAAATCACTTGGACTCAAGGTTAGTATTTGATTTTCTAACTGTTGTGCTCGAATAATATTGAGTTTACCAAACACAGATTCAATCTTTTCCCAAGCTTCTTCGGGGTCATCAATGTCTTGAATGTGGTACCTTAGATAAGAAGAGATGGAAATTTCGATTAGTCCATGTGCTTCGTCATTCCTATTATCCCACTTGGCTTTCTTATCATCATCAGTGGGTTCTTTTTCCTTTCCCAAGGTAATCTGGTACAAGCCTTTACTTCTTAATAAATCTTCCATATGAGATTTCCATTGGAAGTAGTTGTTGTTGGTAAGCAAGACAGTACTTGTAGAATCCATATTAAATATGCAGATAATGTGGATTTAAAAACTGAAAATGATGATCTAGATGGAAATAGCTCAAAAAGTTATGCAGTTTAAAAAAAAATGGCACTAAAAATGGACTTTCGATGTGAGAGTTATGCCCTTTTTAAAAAAGGCATAAACGGTAACCAAATGACCACGTGATAGTGTAAGCTGCTTTATGAAGTAACCCACTTTTATAAAGAGAAGTGGGGATCACTTTTACAATGAAGTTACCTTATAACAAAAAGGATGCATGCAAAATAACTCTAAAATAAAATATTAAAGCTACTTATAGTGATTCACTTTTATACTTGAAGTGAAATACACTTTACAATTTTTCCATAACTTTTTCAAAAAAGGTAACAAAAGAGAGACTTGAACTCAAGACCTTTTACTTAATAAGGAAAATTTTAACCAAATGGTCTAGCAAAACATATTGTAATGTTTAGAAGGAGGATTGGGGGTGTTGTTGTTGTTGTTGTGGAAAATGGCCTTAGAGAGCGTGCTAAAAAAAAAATCTTTTCACAGAAGATTTTTTTTTTGCTTCTCGATGATAACAAGGGTTAGATCTCGGTTAGCTTACCCGGAAGATGCACCTTTTCCTATCTGTTACTGATTTTCCGAGATCGCACAAGGCGCGGGGCAAAGAGAATATGCAGATATAAAAGAGTAGCAACCTGGAAATAAAAAAATACAAAACCGAAATAAAACCCAAAAAACTTCTCGGATTTTTTAAAAAAAAATGCGCATTCAAACTTTATACCTCCGGATCTGACTGTAATGGTCGTATCTTGGGCAAATGGAAACCTTTTCGAGTGAAAAGAAAAGTGTTCTTGAATGAAACGAGTGCTCAGGACGCAATGGAATAGTCCTCTTAGCCTAGAAATGTACTGAAGAGACAGAAAATGGATATGAGGCAACTCAGCTTCACTATCTCGATCTACAACATGAGCGAATCTTCAAATAGGCTCTGATACCATGTTTGAAAACATAGGTATTCCAACAGAGGATGAACACCTTCAGTAACCACTCACATAACCAAATCAAATATCAACACACAAATTTTTTGACGCGGTAAAACCCCTACGGGGAAACATCCACGACCCCAGCCAACACGACCACTTGGAGCAGTTTATTAATGCAAAGAAAAATATTACAGAGAGATTTTACAAGAGATTTTCTCACAATCGATCATCGACAAATGACCCTCCATGCTCTTTAAATAGAGATCATGGACCAATCGAGTGTTAAGCCACAGATCAATGGCCGTTAAGATCGAGGAGAGTATGAATCGTCAGATCACTCTATGTTGGGAACATATCGTGACCGTCGGATTTCCTAACTACAAATGCATACTAATGCATACTAAAGAAACACACTAGAAAACACACTTTTACCTAACGACACAATAGACCAAGTAGATCTTACTAACTCCTAAGTGTCTAAATATCCTAACTTCATTGAGACATTGACATACTTGTATATTCACTATTGACATTGATATATTGGTAAATTTATGTTTTTTAGTTATATTGTTGATGTCATGTGATACTTTTTTTTATAGTGGTTTAGGTTTTCTATATTCCATTTATCATTCAATGTTTTTTCAGTGTGCAATTATGATATTATTTTCTATGTAAATTTTGTTAGTTCATTAGATATAGAGATGAAGACCATGCCCTACATACTTAAGCACAGCTCAAGACTAGGACCTTATTAATTGAACTCAATACTAGGACCTTTCATGAGCTTTGCATTGTTGGCGTGCAGAAGGCAGACCCAAGGTTCAACATGAATGTACCAACAAAACCCTCAAATACTAGCCCTTTCGTCATCCCTCGTAAGCAGATGAAGTCTCAACCGAGGTATTTATGGGAATTGCAAGAACTGGGTTTTTGTGGTGATGAAGGGATGGGAAGAAATCCTTATAACCATTCTAATTAGCCTTATATCATGTGCGCATAAACATAGTAACATGCAACATATTCAAAGTAACAAAACATATATTATATGTGCATAATAAACACAACATTAAACACATCATAACACATAGACACTGTGATTAACGTGGTTCACCCAAGATGGGATACATCCATAATGACCGACTTCTTATTATATTATTCACAACATCCATTAAAAAATATGTGCACTATGCTCATACATTATGTCTCATACAAAATTCCCTTGTCATTCTCTTATTCACCTATTCATTAGCTATCTATCTATCCTTCTATGTTTATGTCTCTCTTTCCCTCTTTTCTCATAATTTTCACACCCTTTTTCTTCCACACCTATCTATCCCAAAACCCTTACATATTTATACAAGTACAATGGGGCTTAGACCATATTGATGGACCCAAAATTCCTACGGCTTCCAAAAATCGTTCTTATTTTGTGCGCACCAATCCTGAAAGTGCGCCACTTGTCTTTCCTTCTTTTGCACGCATTGATTCCTGGACGACTTGTCACTATGTTTGCACGATTTTCTATTGTGTAGTTCCCAAAATTGGTCCCCAAAATCCTGTCCAAACAACCCCCCAACGCTCACATGTGGCTTGTCCCAAGCCACTCAGTCCTTCTGTTGCGCTTCCTGACATGTCACTATGAACTTATGAGAATTTTCCTTCGTAGTTGCGAATTTCTTCTTTTCCTGTGATTCTTGCACCACTTTGTTGTCTGTGTGGTAATGGGGGTCTACAATTTCTCTGCTTTGTCTTGCACTTCTTGCTTTACTATGCCTTGTGCATCCCCAAGTTCCTTTGTCACCTGAAATGCTTCCTCTCGCTGTCGATCAAGCTTCTACACGAGAGTCTACTATTCTTCTCTTAACTGGTTTATCTCGAGGTACAACTGCCTATTCTCAATTATTGCAACCATTCATTCTGTTGTTGGAAAAGTTGTTATTGTTTCTTTGAACTTCTATGCCTTCTCCTACGTAGCCTGTAATCTTTGTTCTATTGCTTGTAACTATGCATCCTCCAACAATTGAGTCCACACTTGTGTACTCTCTTCATATAACTTTGTGCATTCCTCATCCAAACTCCTAATACTCTCTAGGGTTGTCATGCTTGTCTTCTCCCATTTCTCCCTTTCTTTTGGTGGGGTACTCGACATTGTGTGATATTCCAAATCAACTATCTTTGCGTGGAATCCCTGGATGACTTATCTTATATTTTTCACTTGATATTCTAAGGGATTATCTACTTCGATTGGTACCTCTGGGATGTTTTTGTATACCTCCTACACTGCCTGTTGCAACCTTGTTGTTTTCTACGCAGCCTCATCCTGTTCTAGCATGAGTTTTCTATGCTTTGTGTGTAGTGCTTCCTTGTCTACAGTCATTTTTACCAAGTCCGTAGAAGTCAATTCTACACGCAACCATATCTCTTGTTTGACACTTGTTTTAAATCTATGTAGCACATTCAATGGTAACTATGACAACACTAAGTAAATATGAATTAATTTTTGTGTGTGCTCATGCATTTCTGTCGTGGGGAACTTTATGGCCCTTGTTGATATCTTCATGATCCGATGCTCTATTGATGCTGCTGATGGTTGTGACTATGTTGTATTTGTTGTGCTCTATGTCTATTCTTCTTCTGTCAGTTGTATTCGGACTATCCTGATTGAATCCAAAATATGGTGCAGTGTAGCTATTTGCATCTACACATTCGTGTAAATTTCCTCATGCTTCTGCACAGCTCATTGAATTGCTTCTTCACTAAATTTTTTCACATGATCTCCAATATTCTCCAAGTCATATTCAGTTAAGGCCTGTATAGCTACTTCCTTTGAGTCTTTCCTCTTCTCATGTTTATGTTCCAATTTCTCCCAATTAGATTGACATCATGTTTTGTCAACCTATAGCTAGTCAGAAACCATTGTTGATATGGATCCCTTTTTTATTGGATGTACATGTGGCGTGGAGCTTATTTGAGTCATGTGAATTATTTGTATGCTTCAATTATCTGAGGTAGGATGCGCAATGTGTCCTCAATAAACTGTCAAATTATCTCCTTATAGATATAGAAAATGACATTGTTATCCATTTGCTTATTCTTGTGCACGGTATGCCACAAAGAAACATACCTCGCTTCTAGGAATGATTCATGCATACCTTCTGGGAACTGAGTTTCTTTCCTCTCCCTCCAAGAAACCAAATCAATCAAAAACAATAACCATGCATAGTGGAACTCCATACCTTTATCCTGTGCTTCCCTGCAGTCAATTAAAAACTAGTTCAAAAACAATGTCGCCCAGTTCATCTGCATTCCTGCTACACACTTTTCTACTGATGTTATTACTCCTGCTGGCACCCGATATTTGTGACATTTCCTGAGTAACTTGCAATCCAATCCTACATTGCAAATCTGACAGTGTCATCATTAATGCTTGCGACATCCAATCTACATGTTCCTTTGTGCATGCCATATTTTTCCTTCATCCTTTCTGCTAATTCTTTATCTTGAGTCTTATCCATGAACAAAGTTAGTGAGTATTCCCCCGCTGACGACAATCCTGTAATCTACATGATAAGCTGGGTGTCAATCGACATTGGCCTATCTAACCAGAGGAAACCTCTATGGATGCAACTCAACAGTAATTTGATGTAGATATTAATTTTGTCACTTCTACCAAAGTGTGGGATCTCCAACAAGTTCAATATGCTTGTTCATTGCAGTCCCATCAGGTCAAGTAATTTGTCACAATGATTATATATCTTGCTCTTGACCTTTTTACTGGTGGGTTGAGCGGTCCAATGAAATCAACTTCCCATTTTTCAAAATCTTGCAATTTAACTTGTGGTATCAAAGGAATCTCATCTCTTCTGGATGGCTTCCCAACTTGCTAACATACATCACAAGTCTAATATAACTCCTTAGCATCCTTATGAAGAGTGGGCCACCAAAGTCCTGTGTGAATTTTTTTTTGAGTCGTCGCTTTCCTTACATAGTGGCCTCCTGCAATTCATTCATGTGCCTCTGATAATATCATAGGCCTCTCATGCTCCAATACACATCGCCGAAGAATAACATCTACACCCAACTTATACAAATTCCCCACTATGAGCTGATAATATTTTCCCTTTACTACTAACCATTTCTTCTACGTAATTGTAAAGTCGGTTGGGGCTAATCCTGTGTTCAATAACTGACAATATATGCAAAGTAATCATTGACCATATGTACTGCAAACAAGTGTGCATATGGTAGACTGTCATCTACATTTCCTGCAGCTTCCCCTGTTAATATGTGCAACAAATGATCGAGTCTCATCGAGTCTTCTGATGTAAAGATATTTTTTTTGATAATATGTAGAGTTGTATCAGTCGAGGGGGCATCATATTCAAAATTGAAAGTGACCTTGAAGTTGCAAATCAAATATTCCCAGTCTGTTGTTCCTCTGCATACTTCCAGTTCTATATACCAGTTCTTCGGGATCGTATCTAGAGTGTGTACAAACAAGTGCATCAAGTCATGCTTAGGTATTGATTTCCATGTGATGGTGCACTGTGTAAGATGATTTGTAGGACAACTCAACCTAGTATACTTATGTGCAGTATATTCAGTTTTTGTTTCGAACCCGACTTGTAACAACCTTCTGCATTGCTGCCAGTTCTCTATTCTATCCTTATGTGCATCCGACCACCTTGCAGGAGTTGCTTTCAGTGCAATATCTAAAGATATCAATCTATGTTGTTATGATATCTGTAATTCAATTCTTTTAAAAAATAATCTATATCTATTAATCCACCATACTTCGGGGGATCACGTACCTCAACTCCAATCCAACACAATGTGTGGGTAATACGAGCACATCTCCTTGTAGATACTTCATGTAACCTCTGTTTCCAATGTTCTAGGGATTTTTTTGAATCCGATGCACAAGAAATAATACTTCTCCAATTGAGTACACCCTCAACAGTAGGATTAACATAGTCATCCATCCGTGTGGTCACATTGCAAAGGTTATCAAGTTATTTTCCCCTTGTTAGTTCCACATATCGTCTTCCTTCTGTGGGATCCAATGGAACAGTAACTCTCAAGTCTCCTACTTCAAAGATAATTTGTCTCTTTTTCAGATCAATAATGATATAGTTATCAAAATCCCAATTGAGTCCAAATAACATTGGGTAAGGTTTAGTACCAGCCACTATCTCAATTACTTCAAAAAATGATGTGTTGTGCACTCCATCGATATTAACATTCACCCTTGTCAACTTCCAATCAAAACAATCTTGTGTTGATTCACTAGCCTCAATTGACTAGGTGACCAGATCAACCTTGGTTTTCCCATTGTCTCCCATGTCTGCTTCAGAAGGACGTTCACATCGGATCCCATATCCAAGATGATATTAACCATATCATATTCAACTATATAAGCATTAAGTTGGAATTCCCTATCCATCCTTTTCTTGCATTGTACTTGGTTAACTCCTCGTTGTGCAACATGTGCTTATTTATCTTACGTGCATTGGTTGATCATCTCGCGCAATACGTTTAATGCAGTTCCATCCTTTATTAGTTCTAAAAAACTCTTTAAGAAATTCTTCAGAGTACTTTCCTTCTCAAATAGCCTTTATATAATCAAGTGGTCATAGGTTGGAGGCATGTCATACACAAGCGATGTAATCGATGTACCCCATTATGTTTCTAGCACTCTGTCCCTGCTTTCTTATATGTGTTTCTCTATATTCAGGGGTCAAATGTAGGAGGAGGTTCATTTTCTTTCCTGACCAACTGGTTGGTCCAATTTCCTTGTTCTGTCTCATCAACTCCTATTCTTTCTCCTTTGCGTGCAACTACCACTACCCTCGGTCGATCATCATGCTCTTCCACTGCTATCATATGCACGTCCTGGTTCCTTTTTTCCTGCCACTTCATGATCAACTGCGGGAAGTATTCCATCACATGATCCAATTGTCTACTGTATGTGCACATTGTACAAGGATTCTGACAATCCAGTGCCAAATTCCCTGACTGGTTACAGTTATAGTAGATAATCAGTCCTCTTCCTTTGTCGAATCCTCCTCTTCCCCGAACTTTGAATCCACCTCTTCCTCCTTTATTGTATCCTATCAGAGTATTATATTGTAGTACCCCTCCTTCCGATTTGTCTTCCCCTCGAAATCGATAAGAATCTGAGATGCGTTCTCGCATTAGATTGAATGCACGGAAGTTATCTTCATCATGTCCCACAAACTTACAAAAATTACAACATAATATTCTAGTAGTGGTATGATACTTTTGCATCAAAGGATAGGGGGTTCGATGATGACCCATTAATATGAATATCTCACACCATACCCCTCCTTCTGTGGCCAAGGGATTCAGGGCTTCTGTAGCCAAATAATTTGCAAAGGTTGGACATTCATTCTTATGGTGTCCTTCCTTTATGCATGTAACACACCATACTTATTCACTCTTGTCCTTCCCTTTAGAAAGATCCTGCAACTAAATTGTTGATGCTACTAACTACGACTGAACCTGAGCCATCCCTATGCCATTCTCTCCTATAGGGGATGCTTCCAACTTCATGGCGACCTCTAGTTCTTCTGATTGCGACGTAATATTTTTTTGCATCAATGGACAACATACATGTGGTAACAATCATGTAATGAACCATTCCCTATGCTTCTCATCTGGACTCTAGAAGGTTAATCGATCCATTAATATCTTGAATCACTAATCAAAATCCCATATTGATTCATTCTGCAATTGCTTGATCTCTTTTCGTTTTGCAATACACTGTGACTTAGACTTTGGTTTATGGAACTCTTTTAACATGGATTTCCTAATGTCTACCAATGTTCTGGATTGTCCCACAGGTGCAGTGGAGTGGTACTTCATATACAATATTAATGCACGGTCTCTAAATGTCGTCACTAGCTGTGTGATTCGTATCATTATCCTAGACCTACTTCATGATCCATATTGCTTCATAGAAAAATAAGTATTGTTTCAGATCTTCTGTAACTGATCTGTGGAAGACAAGCATTCTCAAAGTGGGGTCTACCCCCTCCATTGTCTATTGCTCAATATTTTACCTCAGGTCAGTGTCACTAACTAAATCTGGGTTGTCGCACTACTTCCATTACTCTAACTTCCTTTACTACTATCCTTTCTTACTTTAATAACCACAAGTGTTCGCAACAAAGTTTCATATCTTACCTCAGACCTTGGAGACACACACAGGGTCGTGCATTCGACGCAGAGTCTGACTTGAGTGGGGTTACTGGTATGTAATGGATCTCCTTCTTCTGGATTGAATTGATGGTCCTTTTCATTCTGCTTCCTTTCTATGCACGATATTCCTTCGATCTGGAGCACTATTTCAGTGTCTATTTACTCAAACTCACTGTGCTACTCTTCTCTATCAGCCATAGTCCTTTTCCTACTATACCAAAATATTTTCCCACTGGACAACACTCCAATCTCTTCTTCCATCACACCTTCTTCTTCTATCAAGATTCTCAACCCATCCATTCCTTATTTATTCTTTCCTGCATCCCTCTCCTCCATACTCTCAGACCATCCCCTAGTCAGCCCCCATACCACTATGCGCGCTAAGGCACCTAGATACTAGGGTAATCATATTCCAACTTCATAACCCCCTTATCACATAGCAGCATCTTGACCCTAGTAGACAATTATTTCAAATATCTTCCACGCGGAATTTTAAAAAATTCCCTTTCAACAACACTGCACAACTGGGTACACTCTATAGCAAACTCAGTAATACAACCCCCCAAAACACTATCCAACCAAAAATAAATTGCGCACGGGATCTAATTACTTATGGTATTAACTTGTTGGATCAACCCAGGGGTACAACTCCTCAGAATAACAATGCAAAATGTTTCGTTATTTTTAGCTAACATTTGTAACCACTCAGCCAAATTATTGGGAAATCAACAAAGAAAATATCATGTAAGTATGTAAATACATACCTCTATAATTGATGCTCAGAATTGATCTGCGGGTTCTTATTCTAATCTTTGGAAAACTCGTGCTCCTTCATCTCTAACCACCATCCTATATATTCCTTAGTTTTCCTCCACATTCCATTCAGTCACAGATCTCGGTCCCAACAACAGAACCATTTGTTGGCACGTAGAGGGAAGACCCAAGGTTCAACATGAATGTACCAAAAAAACGCTAAGATATTGACCCTTTTGGCATCACCTGCAAGTAGGTGAAGTCTCACCCGAGGTATCTATGGGAACTGTAGGGTCTTTGATTCCACAATGATGAAGGGATGGGAGGTAGTCCTTATAACCATTCTACTTATCCTTATATCACGTGCATAGAAACATAGTAACATGCAACATATTCATAGTAACATAACATATATTATATGTGTGCAGTAAACAAAACATCAAACACATCATAACACATAGACACCATGATTAACATGGTTCACCCAAGATGGGCTATGTCCACAACTACCGGCTTCTTATTATATTATTCAGAACATCCATTACAAAATATGCAGACTACGCTCATACATTATGTCTGTTACAAAACGCCCTGTTTCGTTCTCCTATTTTCCTATTCATTATCTATCTATCTACCCCTCTATCTCTTTGTTTCTCTTTTCCTCTTTTGTCATACTTTTCACACCCTTTTTATTCCAAACCTATCTATCCCAAAACCATTACATATTTATACAATTAAAATGGGGCTTAGCCCATATTGATGGACCCAAAATGCCTAACGACTTCCAACAATCTTCCTTTTTTTGCGTGTGCCAATCCTGAAAGTGAACCAACTATCTTTCTTTCTTTTTCATGCATTGATTCCTGGTCGATCTGTCACTTTGTTCGTGTGGTTTTCTCCTGCGTAGTTCCTGAAATTGGTCCCCAAAATCTTGTCCCAACACACACTCTAGTCCTTACCTTATTCAACAATGATCAAGACCAAGAACTTATTTTTTATATACTAATTTTGACCTACATTCCTTATAATAGTTCATCTGTGAGAAACATATTTCAACCACAATAGCAATAATCATTTTGACTATAATTTTGAGTATTTTTAAGAGACATTGTTTCAACCTATATTTACACTACATTTCTACTTTTATGTTGACCTTAAAACTAAACCAAATTATTTCAACCTATATCACCACCATTTTTTCAAATTGTTCGAATCATTTTAATTGAACATAGGATATAATTTCGACCAATATGTCATATAGGTTTTTGACCTATAGGATGACTTCAATTTTGACTACTTTTAATTATTGAAGGTGACAATAGGGATGAAAATCATTTTTGAATTATAGTAAAAAAATTATTTGATTGATGTAACATCCCCACTATAATCCCCAGTTTAATTAATGGATAATGTAGATAAGAATATAGTTGTGGCCAAGCAATGTAATTGTGGAATGTACTTTTTGAATTGTAAATAAATATATTGAAACACCAGTTGTTGGGATATGGAAAGCGATGGTGGATGATTAATCCACAAGAGAGAGGGAATTCCAAGAGAAAGAGAGAGAGAGAGATCCCAAGAGGGGTCAAAAGGGGAATAGTTTATGGGTATTAATCCAAACCCACATTTATGAATTTTATTATCATTTGGGGAAAACTTCTAATTTTTTGGTTGTGTATGAGAGCTCAATCATTGAATATATATCATAGGGTGGGTGTGAGGGTCACATTTCATAGTTATTGGAGAGCATGTAGAAGAAGCAATCAACATTAGGCAGAGTGAGCAGTCAATTGTCTTGGGGAAAGAGAGGAAATTCATATGGAAAGGAACACAAATTTTAGACAGTCGAGTTTTTACAGGAATGATAGAGGACATAGAAAAATAAGAGTTTGGGAGCTATAATGACAAGGATGAGAGAATTTGGGAGCATACTGAAGCATTTTTTTAGTATTTTGGAGATGGAAATTGAAGATCCAACTTGTCGATCCTGAAGAGTGAACTCCTGGATGAGTTGCAATGTATCATCAAGTGTCTGTTGTTGTCTGTTCCTGGTGTTTTTCCTGGAAGTGAATTCCCTTGAGTTCCCAGCTGAGAGATTCCTAGCTAAATGTGCCAAAGAGACCCTAATAAATGAATGGGACGCCCTATGAACTAAGAGAAGTGACAAGGTACATTCCTTGGGTTGGGAAGGTCAAGAGGAAGAGAGTTGGAGGAAATTTGGGATATTTGTAGGAGAAATATAGTGGGTTGTGTGATATTGAGTTGTTCAGGACTGTGATAGACACCCTTCTTTTATGTATTCCTAGCCCCATCTCAGGGGTGACTTGTTGTTGATATTTGGAACAACATGTCTATGGTTGGGTGTGTTCTCACATATAGTTTTCAAGGGAAGAAAGTTGTCCAAGTTGGTGACCTGCACAAGAAACATCAAAGTGCAGCGTTCAGAGAAGTCCATTTTGGGCTCGAAATGCAGGCAACAGGCGAGATCAGCTTCAGTGACGAACATTCCTGAGAATATCAGATTGAGGGTTCACATGAATCAGGGGTTCAAAATATTTTTAAAGTTGTTTTTCAAAGTGGCAAAAGTCCCGAAGGCCGAAATCTTTTGAAGTCCTGAAGTGGCCGAAGTACCGAAGAGTCGAAAGCACTGAAGTGTCGAAGTACCGAATTAAATCTGGACCATCCATCAACGAGGACACACGGAAAAAATACGCGAACTTCAAGGGAAATATGAGATTGAGTTTTGAGTTTCCTGAAGTCCGGAGACCCGAAATAATCTCTGTCATTGATTTGCAAGAGCCATGCATCATCAGATCCCTAGCTCTGGGTAAAAGAAGATGGAGGAAGCTCGGGTTTTAGATTTGATTTCTCCAGAGTCTGGAGACCCTAAGGGATCTCGACCATTGATCTATGGAAGCCACACATCGTCGGATCCTTAGCTCTGGAGGATTTTCTTGCAGGAAAATGAAGTTTGAAATTTGAAAACCCCGAAGCCTGAATCGTGAAGCAAATCGGGACTGTTGGTTTGAAAATGGGTTGATCCGATCCATCAGTTGGAAAGTGCCAGATCTGAGCCATTGATCAAAGGGCCTCATCCTAGATCGCAAGATCAATGTCCACGCTCCATTTCAGGGTCAAAAGGTGCTCAGGCGATAATTTTCTTGAGCGATCGCGCAATTGAAGCCATGGTAAGTCAAAAGCGATACGTGGCGAAAGGTGATGGATTGCGGGCCCAAATGTGGTCTGAATCCAAACTACTTTTGACAGCCCCGCAATCACATGCTCATATAGCATCCGAGAGAAAAATGTGGTCATCCCTTGAGCATTAAGTTTCATTGAGTCCCTGAGGAAAAGAAGTTAATGGAAGGTAGAGCTAGTGGTTGAAACCTCGTCTCACTCTATAAATGGAAGGCATGGGAGGTCTGGCCGTGGAGACTGAACTGTCAGCCTGAGGTACCCCTGTGGATGGATTTTCCTGCAAATCCATGTTGATCTGAGTTCATGTCTGACAGAAGGATGCATGTGCAGTTTGATAGAAGGCTTCTCAGACGTAAAGCTTTGAATGGAATGGCCAGATCACACTCCTGGCAGTGGTAAACAGAGCCGATATAAAATATATTAATTTATATTTTGAAAAGGGGGGGGGGTATTTTTGGCCTAGACCGGGGGAAGATTTAAGATATATTATGACTATATTGTTTTTGTAAGCCTGAGGGCCTGGATTGTAAATTGTTATGTTAATGAAGATTCCTTTAAGTTGTTATATTAGGCTGTATTCTTAGTTTTCATTTTTTGTTTCTCTTTCTTGTCTGGATGTAATCTCTTTGATTTATGGATTCCTGAGGTGATGGAGGATCTATTTCTGTCATTCCCATCTTTCATGGTTCAACAGACGTTTATGTTTCTCATTCCTGTCTGGATGTAATCTCTCTAATTTATGGATTCCTGAGGCGATGGAGGAGCTGTTGCCGTCATGCCCATTTGTCATGTTTCAAGAGATGTTTCTATTTCTCATTCCTATCTGGATGTAATCTCTCTGATTTATGGATTCTTGAGGCGATGGAGGATCTGTTTCCGTCATGCCCATCTTTCATGGTTCAACAGACATTTTTGTTTCTCGTTCCTGTCTGGATGTAATCTCTCTGATTTATGGATTCCTGAGGCAATGGAGGATCTGTTACCTTCATGCCCATCTTTCATGTTTTAGCAGACACCCTATGTTTTTCTTCTTGTCCGGATCATTGTAAAACCCTTGATTTCTGGATTCCTGAGGCGGTAGAGGATCTGCTTCCATCTTGCCCATTTTTTATGGTTTATCATTCAGACACTTTATGCCTTTCTCCTTCCCACCACCACTTAAATTCTTTATTTGATAGGGAGCTTAAATGCCTTCATTAGGCATATTGTTTATGACTCCATATCCCAATGGACCATCACCAATCTACAGTGATCTCTATTGTCTTTCCTTTCCTTAAAGTCTCGATGAATCACCCACTCACATCCTTTTAATCCACAAATTTTTTGATGGGTACTGGACTTATCCTCTTGCAATCAGAGGGTGACCATCAGTGCTAACATTCATGGCGTCATTGCTGGAGAACAAATTGAATACCTTTCCCTGGGTAGAATGACAACGAACTTTTGATTCTAAAGTTGCATCAAACATCAGAACCTTTGAATATTGCGCTTGCACCTGACGACTCCACTGAGTCGAGTCCACTGTCTCGACTCCACTGTTGCAGTGCAGCTGCCTATGGCTACAGCCCCCCGGGAGAACACAATGATCAGATCTGGTCTTTGATGGTGAACAAAGACCAGACACACTCATTTTGCATATCATTCACCTGGAGACTCCACTGGTTTGACATGGAAAAAATATTGGCTTGAAGGTTTGCTCCCTTTAATTTCTCTGTTGTTCCTAGTTTTCCCAATGTTGTTCCTACTCCAAATGAATGGAGTGATTATTTTCCCATATTTAGAGAGAGTAAAGAGGACAAACCTACTCAACACCTCCATGAGTTTCATGAACTCATGCATAAGTGGGAGATACATCATGAAGATGAATTAATGAATATTTTCATGTTCTCATTAGCAGGAGATGCTCGTCAGTGGTATCACTCCATACCTCCTCCTAGCACTTCCTCCCTAAGAGAATTTCATGCAGATTTCAATAGACGTTGTCAAAATTTTTATTCCTCTGAGTTTATTTGTCATAATTGTTGTGAGGAATGTGAGGACAATGATCAAGATATGACTGTTTCGAATGAAATTTTTGAGGATGAGGGACATCCATCGGAGGAGCTGATGGAGCTGATACGATCACTTTCTACAAGAATAGAGGAATTGAAGGCAGATCGTGCTTGCCTCTCTTATGAAGATGCAGAGGATATTCCGGTCCTCGAAACATAGGTTCTTGGCAGCCCTGTTTATGATGAAGAAGTGATTTCGGATACTTTCCAAGAACAAACAACTTGCGATGAATATCTCGATGAAGATGACAAAGAGCAGTGCTCTCCCATGGCTCCTGTTTATTATGATTGTGAATCCAATCCTTGGGAGAGCCATGAAGGAGAAAGGGAGAAGATAAATGCGCAGTTTATATCTCGTTCAGAGCCTGTAAATGAGTAGATCTCACCTGGCACCATCTAGCCTGTGTATGATGGCTATGAATCAAATTCTGAGTTGGATATGAAGGATTTCCAAGAACATACAACAGAGTCTTATCCTCTATTCAATAAAGAAAAATTTGGACCATCCATTAGTGGGGACACGTGACAGAAATCCACAAACTTCGAGGGAAAGTTGAGTTTGAGTTTTGAGTTTCCCAAAGTCTGGAGACCCGAAATAATCTCAGTGGTTGATCTGCAAGAGCCACGCGTTATCAGATCCCTAGCTCTGGGTAAAAGCACATGGAGGAAGCCTGGGTTTGATATTTGATTTCTCTGGAGTCCGGAGACCCGAAGGGATCTCAACCATTGATCTATGGAAGCCATGTGTCGTCAGATCCTTAGCTCCAGAGAATTTTCTTGGAGGAAAATAAAGTTTGAAAATTGAAAACCCCAAAGCCCGAATCGCGAAGAAAATCGGGATCATTGGTTTGAAAAGGGGTTGATTTGATCCATCGGTTTGAAAGTGCTAGAGATGAGACATTGATCAAAGGGCCTCATCCTAGATCACAAGATTAGCGGCCATGCTCCATTGCGGGGTTGGAAGGTGCTTGGGCGATAATTTTCTTGAGTGGTCCCACAATTGAAACCATGGTAAGTCAAAAGTGATATGTGGTGAAAGGTGATGGATTGCGGGCCCAAATGCGGTCTGAATCCAAATCGCTTTTTACAGCCCCACAATCACATGCTCATATAGCATCCGAGAGAAACACATGTCCATCCCTTGAGCATTAAGTCTCGTTGAGTCCTCGAGGAAAAGTAGTTAATGGAAGGTAGAGCTGGTGGTTGAAACCTCGGCTCACTCCATAAATGGAAGGCATGGGAGGTCTAGCCGTGGAGACTGAACTGTCAGCCCGAGGTACCCCTGTGGATGGATTTTCTTGCAGACCCATGCTGATCTGAGTTCGGGTCTGACAGAAGGATGCACACACAGTTTGACAGAAGGGTTCTTAGACGTGGTAAACAAAGCCGATATAAAATAGATCTGTTTAGATTTTGAAAAGGGGGGGGTATTTTTGGCCCAGACTAGGGGAAGCTTTGAGGGCCGTTATGACTGTATTTTTTTTGTAAGCCTAAGGGCCTGGATTGTAAATTGTTAAGTTAATGAAGATTCCTTTAAGTTGTTATATCAGACCATCTTCTTAGTTTTCATTTTCTGTTTATGTTTCTTATCTAGATGTAATCTCTTTGATTTATGGATTCCTGAGGCGATGGAGGATCTGTTGCTTTCATGCCCATATTTCATGGTTCAACAGATATTTATGTTTCTTGTTCCTTTATGGATGTAATCTCTTTGATTTATGGATTCATGAGGCGATGGAGGATCTATTTCTGTCATGCCCATCTTTCGTGGTTCAACAAACGTTTATGTTTCTCATTTTTATATGGATGTAATATCTCTAATTTATGGATTCTTGAGGCGATGAAGGATCTATTGTTTCCATGCAAATCTTTCATGGTTCAACAGACGTTTATGTTTCTCATTCCTGTTTGGATGTAATCTCTTTGATTTATGGATTCCTTAGGTGATGGAGGATCTGTTTCTGTCATGCCCATCTTTCATGGTTCATCAGATGTCCTATGTTTTTCTTCTTGTCTGGATCATTGCAAACCCCCTGATTTCTGGATTCCTGAGGCAGTAGAGGATCTGCTGTCATCTTGCCCAATTTTATGGTATATCATTCAGACTCTTTCTGACTTTCTCCTTCTCACCACCAGTTAAATCCTTTGTCTGATAGGGAGCTTAAATGCCTTCATTAGGCAGACTATTTATGACTCCATAACCCAATGGCCCATCACTGATCTGCAATGATCTCCGTTGTCTTTCCTTTCCTTAAAGTCTCACAGACTCACCCACTCACAACCTTTTAATCCACAAATATTTTGATGGGTACTGGGCTTATCCTCTTGCAATCAGAGGGTGACTCTCAGTGCTAACAAGGTGGAACATCCTTCCCAATGAATTGGTTGCATGAACGTTTTATAAAAGATAAGTGTTTATCTGTTTTGCTAAATTATTTATGGGTTCATGGTTGTGCATTTAAATGCAATATGAAGATGCAAAGGATTGATATTACCAAGATATCAATTATAAAATTTATGAAGATTTATTACCAGGATTGAAAAAGAATCGAAGAAAAACATAGAAAGGCCAACTCAAATGAGCAAAAAGGCCTAAGATAGGTAAATGAAATTATAGTCACAATTAACATGCATTCATTCATCCTAAAGATCATCTTTCCTCAATCAATGTGTTGGTAGATATGACAGAATTTATGGTTGACGAGTTATCACATGCCCTTGCTATGTGATATCATAACCTAGTTTATCACCAAGGACAAATGATCCCAATATCAAATTGCAATTTCATCTACCATATTCTTTGAAAACATGATATATCCACACATGTTGAACACGTTAAAACAAAAACTTACACATAGATGAAATATCGAGTCACCAAGATTTCAAAGAGGGAAACATTCCACAACACTTAGGCAATTGATTGATGCAACCTATAAGTTAGAATCTATCACCTACATCTATTACATAGTAAAATTATGTGATACTTCCCCATTTTTATTAAATACATTCAAAAATTTAGGATGTTGTATGCGAATTTTCTTTTTAGAATTGATTTTGTTTTTCCTAAAGCACTCTTAAGCTCAATAAACACATATTTTAGGATTAAACAAAGTATGTATGTTGAATTTATTTCACTCTGTTTACAATTATGCTCACTATGTTGGAGATTGAATTAAATTTGAAATA
>ML780411.1:0-11609 GCA_009831015.1 Picea engelmannii | reverse complement strand
TATTATTATTCTATTATTTGTGCATTGTCGAAATTCCCTATCCATCCTTTTCTTTCATTGTACCTGGTTAACTTCTTGTTGTGCAACATGTTCTTCTTTATCTTGCGTGCACTGGTCGATAATCTCGCACAATAATTTTAATGTAGTTCCATCCTTTATTAGTTATAAACAACTCTTTAAGAAACTCTTCAAAGTACTTGTCTTCTCAACTACCCTTTCTATAACTGAGTGGTCATAGGCTAGCGTCATGCCATACACAGGTGGCATGGTCGATGTTCCCCATTATGTTTCTAGTAGCTCCTTCCTTCCTTGCTTATATGTGTTTCTCTCTTTTCAAGGGTTAAATGTCGGAGGAGGTTATGTTGCTTTCCTAACCCACTAGTCGGTCCAATTTCCTTTTTCTGTCACATTAGCTCATGTTCTTTCTCCTCCACGCGTAACTGTTGCTACCCTTGGTCGATCATAGCGCTCTTCCACTGATATCATTTGCATGTTTTGGTTCCTTTTTTCCTGCCACTTCATGATCAACTTCGGACAGTATTCCATCACATGATCCAAATGTCTAGATTATGTACACGTTGTAGAAGGATTCTAACAATCCAACACCAATTTCCCTTGCTGGTTACAGTTATAGTAGATAATCAATCCTCTTTCTCTGTTGAATCCTCTTCTTCCCTGACCTCTAAATCCTCCTCTTCCTCCTTGATTGTATCCCATCATATTATTATATTGTGATACCCCTCCTTACGATTTGACCACCACTTTAAATCTATATGCATCAGAGGTGCATTATCTCATTAGATCGAGTGCGTGGAAGTTGTATTCATCATGTCCCACAAACTTTAAAAAATTACAAAATAAGCTTCTGGTAGTGGTCTGATACTTCTTCATCAAAGGACATGTGGTTCAGTGATTACCCATTGTTATGCATATATCACACCATAACCCTCCTTTTGTGCCCAAGGGATTCAGGGCTCTTGTATTCAAATAATTTGCAAAGGATGGACATTCATTCTTATGGTGTCCTTCCTTTATGCATGTAACACACCATACTTCTTCTCTCTTTTCCTTCGCTTTAGTAATATTCTGCAATAGAATTGTCGTTGTTGCTAATTGTGACTGAACCTAAGATATCCCTATGTCATTCTCTCCTATAGGGGATGCTTCCAACTTCATGGAGACCTCTAGTGCTTCTGACTACGACGTAATATTTTTATGCGTCAATGGACAACATACATGTGGTAACAATTCTGCAATGAAACATTCCCTATGTTGTTCATCTGGAATCTAGAAGATTAATCGACCCATTAATATCTTGAATCTCTAATCAAAATCCCATACTGATTCATTCTTCAATTACTTGATCTCTTTTAGTTTTGTAATACACTGTGACTTAGACTTCAGTTTCTGGAACTCTTTTAACATAGATTTCCTGATCTCTTCCAACTTTATGGGTTATTCCACAGGTGTAGTGGAGTGATACTTCATATACCAGAGTAACACATGGTCTTCAAATGTCGTCACTAACTGCGCAATTTTCATATCATCTTCCTAGACCTGCTTCATGGTCCATATTACTTCACATAAAATAAATGTTGTTTTGTATCTTCTGTAACTGCTTTGTGGAAGACATGTATTCTCAAAGTGGGGTCTACCCCTGCCATTGTGTATTGCACAATATTTTACCTCAAGTCAGTGTTGCTAACTAAATCTGGGTTGTCACGTTACTTCCACTACACTAACTACCTTTACTACTATCCTTGCTTACTTTAATAGCTACAAGTGTTTGCAACAAAGTTTCAGATCTCACCTCAGACCTCGAAGACGAACATAGGGTCGTGGGTTTGACACAGAGTATGACCTGAGTTGGGTTACTGGGACGGAATGGATCTCCTTCTTCTGGACTAAGTTGAAGGTCCTTTTCATTATCCTTCCTTTTTGTACATGGTATTCCTTCAATCTGGAGCACTATGTTGGTGTCTCTTTCCTCAAAATCATTGTGCTTCTCTTCTCTATCAGCCACAATCATTTTCTTACTGTACTGAAATTGTTTTCCATTGCACAACACTCCAATATATTCTTTGATCGCATCTTCTTCTTCTCTCGACTTTCTTGGCCCATTTTTTTCTTATATATTCTTTCTTGCATCCCTCTCCTCCATACTCTCATACCACCCCCTAGTCATCCCCCATCCCCTTGTGTGCACAAAGGCACATAACTACTAGGGTGATTAGATTCCAACTTCATAACCCCCATTCACATAGAAACATTTTGACCCAAGTAGGCAATGATTTCAAATATCTTCCATGCAGAATTTTAAAGAATTCCCTTTCAATAACATTGTATGGCTAGGTACACTCTATAGAAAACTCAGTAATATAACCCCCCAATACACTATCCAACCAAAAATCAACTACGCATGAGATCCAATTACTTATGGTATTAACTTGTTGGATCCAATCAGGGGTACAACTCCTCAGAATAACCGTGTGGAATGTTCTATTTTTTTCAAATAACATTTGTAACAACTCAACCAAAACTATTGAGAAATCAAGAAAGAAAATCTCATGTAAGTTTGTAAATACAAACCTCTATAACCGATGCTTCGAGTTGATCCACGGGTTCTTATTCTGATCTATGGAAAACTCATTCTCCTTTGTCTCTAACCACCATCCTATCTCTTCCTTAGTTGGCCTCCACATTCCCTTCAGTTGTAGATCTTGGTCCCAACAATAAAATCATTTGTTGGCATGTAGAGGGTAGACCCAAGGTTCAACATGAATGTACCAACAAAACCCTAAGATATTGACCCTTTCAGCATCACCCGCAAGTAGGTGAAGTCTCACCCAAGGTATCCATGGGAACTGCAGGAACTAGGTTTCCATAATGATGAAGGGATGGGAGGTAGTCCTTATAACCATTCTAATTATCCTTATATCATTTGTGCAGAAACATAGTAACATGCAACATATTCATAGCAACAGTACATATATTATATGCACACAATAAAAAAAACATCAAACACATCATAACACATAGACATCATGATTAACATGGTTCACCCAAGATGGGCTACTTACACAACTACCAGCTTCTTATTATATTATTAAGAACATCCATTATAAAATATGTGCACTATGCTCATACATTATGTCTCATACAAAATGACCTTTTTTTTCTCCTATTCACCTATTCATTAGTTGTCTCTCTATCCCTCTATCTCTCTATCGCTCTTTTCCTCTTTTGTCATACTTTTCACACCCTTTTTATTCCACACCTATCTATCCTAAAACCATTACATATTTATACAATTACAATGGGTCTTAGCCCATATTGATGGACCCAAAATTCTTAACGACTTCCAATGGTCTTCCTTTTTTTCAGCGCCCCAATCCTGAAAGTGCGCCAACTGTCTTTCCTTCCTTTGCGCTCGCTGATTCATGGCCAACCTATCACTCTATTCGCATGGTTTTCTCCTGTGCAGTTCTCAAAATTGGTCCCCAAAATCCTGTCCCAACAGGCACTATAGTCCTTACCTTATTCGACAAAGATCAAGACTGAGAACTTATTTTTTATATAAATATTTTTACCTACTTTCCTTATAATAGTTCATCTGTGAAAAACATATTTCAACCACAATAACAATAATCATTTTAACTACAATTAAGTATTTTTAAGAGACATTGTTTCTACCTATATTTACACTGCATTTCTACTTTTATGTTGACCTTAAAACTGAACCAAATTATTTCAACATAGATCACCACTATTTTTTCAAAATTTTCGAATCATTTCAATTGAACATAGCGTATAATTTCGACCAATATGTCAACTAGGTTTTTGACCTATAGGATGGCTTCAATTTTGAATACTTTTCATTATTGAAGGTGACAATAGGGATGCAAATCATGTTTAAATTATAGTAAAAAAAATAGTTGATTGATGTAACATCCCCACTATAATCCCCAGTTTAATTAATGCATAATGTAGATAAGAATATAGTTATGGCCAAGCAATGTAATTGTGGAATGCATTTTCTAAATTGTAAATATAATGAAACACCAACTGTTGGGATATGGAAAATGATGGTGGTTGATTAATCCACAAGAGAGAGGGAATGTCTAGAGAGAGAGGGGGGGGGGGATAGTTTATGGGTATTAATTCAAACCCACATTTCTAAATTTTATTATCATTTGGGGAAAACTTCTAATTTTCTAGTTGAGTGTATGAGAGCCCAATCATTGAATATCTATCATAGGGTGGGTGTGAGAGTCACATACCATAGTTATTGGAGAGCATGCATGGGGAATAAGCAATCAACATTGGGCATAGTGAATAGTCAATTGTCTTGGGGAAAAAGAGGAAATTAGTATGGGAAGGAACAATAGTTTTAGATCGTCAAGTGTTTACAAGAACAACAAAGGACATAGAAAAAGAAGAGTTTGGGAGCTGGAATGACAAGGCTGGGAGAATTCTGGAGCATACTGAACTGTTTTTAGAGTGTTTTGGAGCTGGAAATTGAAGAGTTGGGTTGTCAGGCCTGAAGAGTGAACTCCTGGGTGAGTTGTAATGTATCAACAAGTGTTTTTTGTTGTCTTTAGCTGGTGTTTTTCCTGGAAGTGAATTCCCTTGAGTTCCCAGTGGAGAGATTCCTAGCTACATGTTCCAAAGAGACCCTGATAAACGAATGGGATGCCCTATGGACTGAGAGAAGTGACAGGGTACATTCCTTGGGTTGGGCAGGTCAAGAGGAAGAGAGTTGGAGGAAACTCATGATAGTTGTAGGGGAAATCCAATGGGTTGTGTGATATTGATTTGTTAAGGACTGTGAGAGACGCCCTTCTTTTATGGATTTCTAGCCCCAGCTCGGGGGTGAATTTTTGTTGAGATTTGGAAAAACATGTCTATGATTGGGTTGAACGTCCTTCCCAAGCAGCTAGTTTCACAAACGCTTCATAAAATATAAGTGTTTATCTATTTTTCTAAATTATTTATGAGTTCATAGCTGTGCATTTACTCTGTGAATGAGAATGGTTTTATCTGTTGTTATAAATGTTATATCAATTGCATTCATGATTTTTTATAATGTTTTAGTTGGTATTAGAATAAATTGTATATGGTATTAGAATAATATTTTAAATAATGTTTTAGTTAGTATCTGGCTATAAATATGAATAAATTGTAGTTGGTAAGCTACACGAATTTGATTAGCAAAACAAAATTTTATTTTATGTGTATTTCCACAAGTAATGTTCCTTGATTAAGTTGGGGGATGTTACAAAATGGTATCACATCTCAAGGTTCAATACTGAGCTTGTATGGACCAGGAGCCAGTATGAACTAATAAGATTCATGGTTATCTATTTCATCCTGTGGTGAATTTGGGAAAAGAAAAATGGGGAACATAAGTGAAATCCCCAAATTTTGACCAAATTTTGAGTTTAAGTGCTTCATAGTGGAAAAATAAAATTCATGGCATCGAGTTGCAAGTTGCAAAGTCAATTTTGGCATACAGGATCAAAATCTTGTAAGTTTCATGATGGTTAGGAAGTTTAGTAATCGACAACCAAGATTGATTCGACCTGGAGAATTAGTAGTCGAGATTCAGTCGCAAGAGGATTAGAGCTAAGCGTTCCCGAAAGGCCTTTAGGAGTCAAGTTTTAGAAAATTATTGAAGCAGGGCATGAGTTGAAGCCTGAGGAAAAGAAGCCTAAGGGAATAGTCTCAAAATAACAAGAGTCATCAGATGAATTAGGGTCATTCTCAACCATCAGATCTTGGAGAATTTCTTTCGGAGAAGTGTTTTCAGAGGTCTGAAGGAAAGTTTCCAATAGGGAGTATGACAATGTTTCAGGCTATGAGTTTGGAGGAGGCCAGATAGTGTTTCAGAAGAGCTTGTTTGGAAGGTTGGGCATGTTTCGGTGTCCAATGAAGTCAATCCCATTGAGGTAACCAGTGCACAGTTTTGGGGCCTAAGATGATCGCGATCGTTGATCGACATGATGTCAGACCGTCCGATCTATCAGACGAGTAGGTTTCCTTGGAAGGGTTGAGGGTGGAGGATAATTCCACATAACCCTCCATGTCATCAAGAGTGGGCAAATTAGAGAATGCCACATAGCAGTTGTGTACAAGTATGAAAAAGGAGGTTGTCAGAGATGTTCTTTTGAAGAATAGTTTTCGGAGGTGTCAAGGAAGGTTTCTGATAGAGAGATTGACAATGTTTTAGAATACAAATTTGGAGGGATTACGATAGTGTTTCAGACTAGGAGTTAAAAGGTAGTTCGACAGTGCATTGGACTGTGTTTTCGGGGAATTCGTGTAGCTAGAAATGGAAGATTTTTGATTGGGGGGCTCCGATGAAAAGTTTCGACGTGTTTGCGGAGGTCTATAGACATCTTGGCAAAGCCCAAAAGATAAAAAATTGGGATTGATTCCAATTTATGGAGAAACGGTCTAGATCTAAAGACTATTACAACAACAATTTGGTGAATTTTTCTATGAAAATTCCAGTTTTTGAAGGTCTTCATCTTGCAGGTCATTTTTTAGGGCCTAAACAATGGTTTTAGAAAATAAAATTTGTACAAAACTGTGTGTCCTTCCAAGACACAATTTTTTCTTTTAAAATTATAGATCTTTCCAACAAATTAAATTTTTCTCCAAACAAAGCTTGTATGAAGGAGTTACAACCAGAACAATCAAGGGTAAATTTTAGTACCAGATTTCTTTTAGAAGGCATAATTCCTAGCTTAGAGTCAATTTGGGGCCTAGGAGAAGTCTATGGAAATCTCATGGACTGTAGAAGTCAACCATGGAGCTAGATTTGAGTTCTGGGTATCTCAAAATGTGTTGGAAGAGAGAGAACACATGTAGCATGCATGGATATAAAAGGGAAAATGGTCAAAACTTCTAAAGACCATAAATTTCTTCTCATAACTTAGAATTTGGAAAATAAATAGTCATTGGAAAGGTATTGAGGAGGAGAATACATCTATCAAGGAAAAAAAATTAATTTGAGCAGAAAATTTTGCAGCCAACCCAAAAGAAGATGATTGGTGGCATTAAAGGGAATAAAAAAAGAATTGTTTTTCCAAATTGTGTGTCTGTTTATTTTCATCTAACAAAAATTGTTTGCATGCACATTTTCTACAAAATTAGAGATTCAAAGAATAAGGTTGGTTTTTATGAGAAACACAACAATTAAATATTCCCAAGGGTCCTACAGTCATGATGAATAATTTAGAGGATTGCATGTCAACATGGGTAATGTTGAGACAGAGTCAAATGGAAGAAGGGATAGGAAAGAGCATGTAACTATGAGAAGCCTGCATAGACAAGTGCGGAGCTGTAGGGATGATGATGAAAAGATTATGAAGGCTTGGGAAGAGATACTTCAAAGTTTGAACATGTTGCAAAACAAAGCCAAAAAGGACTCTGGAACAAATCCCAAAGCTAGTGCTAGAAAAGTGACATGAGCATCCAAATCCATAGTAGAAGGGATGGGCATGAGAATGATAGGAAGCCAAGGAGTCGGAGAAGGTTTCATCATTCCCTAGAGCAATCCACTAGGAGAGATTGTGCTATTTCAGGGCCATGGAGTAGTCCAAGTGTGTCCCTTGTTAGGAGACAGAGAAGAAGGCTTGAGGGAGACATCTTGCAAGGTGAACTCAGGAAGATCAAGCCACCAACTTTCAATGGTAAGCATAGGAGGGGAGAAGAGGCTGAGACCTAGATGTTAGAAATGAAGAAGTATTTCCAGCTGTATGATTACCCCTCTAGGGTAGAAACAATAATTTCAACCTACCACTTGGAAGGAAAGCCATCCATGTGGTGGGACCAGCTTGATAAAGTGAAGCATCTTGATGAGAAGATTGTCTCATGGAGGCAGTTCAAAGGATATTTCCAAGAGAAATATTTGTCTGATCATTACTATGAGAGGAAGATGAAATATTTCTTTGAACTCAAGTTGGGAAGCATGACAATGGATGAGTATGAGAAAATGTTCTTTGAATTTCTAACGTATGTTGACTTAATAAAGGATGAAAAGGTCAAAATACAAAGGTTTTTGAGTGGGTTACCCTCCTTCTACGATGACAATATACAATATGATAACCCCAAAACTTTGGAGGAGACCATAAGGAGAACAAGGCATCTCTATGAGTAGATCAGAGGGAGGCTAGTATTTCAAAAGACTTGGAATGATAAGATGAAAGGAAAGAGGGAGAAAAGGAAGAAAGGTTTTAAGACACATTTTTCAAGAGTAACTCTCAAACAAACAAATAAGGCTAGTCAACCTAAAATGAACAAAAGACAACAAATTATTTTGGGAAAATGCCAAGGAAAAAACCCGTACAATGTTGGGGATGTGAGGGGAATCACTTATATAGGAATTTAATTCACAAAGGAGAAAGGATGAGAACTATTCACAACATTCAGGAGGCTGAAACAATGGAAGACATGGGAGGACGCATGCCAAGGATTTATGTATCCTTGGACAATAAGAAAGTAGAGTATTAGTCCCCCGTGATTTAAGTTGAAGTAATATCAATAATCATCCCATAGCAATTTTAATTGATTATGGAGCTAGCTATAAATACAGAAACTCTAATATTATTGAAAGATTCCATTTGCAAAGGAGTAAGCATAATAAATCTTAGTTATTTCAATTATCCATGGGGGATAAGAGAAGGATCAATGAGATAGTTAAATATTTCCCAATAGACATGAATGGACTCAACACAAAGGTAGATGTGAACATTATACCTTTGGGTTCATATGAATGTCTAATTGGCATGGATTGGTTGGAAAAACACCATGTTTCACTATATTTTTATAACAAGACAATAACTTGTCTTTATGAGAAAGGGTAGCAAGGAAAGATTCAAGGAATTCCAAGAGATGTGGTTGTTAGAGAAATTTCATCCATGCAACTAAAACAAAGTTTTAGGAAAGGGTGTCAAATTTGTTCATCCCACATGGAGGAGGCATCCATAGATAAAGTAGCAAGTATTGGAGACCATCGAATCTTGAGAGATTTTGCAAATGTTTTTGAGGAAATCCCAAGAATGCCACCAAAGAGGGATATCAATTTCTCTATTGATTTGGTGTCAGGTGCTGCCCCAACATCCAAGACACCTTATAGAATGGGCACACCAAAATTGAAATAATTGCAGATGCATCTAGAATAAATTTTGAAGAAGGGGTACATATGCCCAAGTGTGTCACTGTGGGGAGCCCTAGTTCTTTTTGTGAAGAATAAATATGTAACCTTAAGGTTGTGTATTGATTTTAGATAGTTGAATAAGGTCACTATAAAGAACAAATTTCCCTTTCCAAGGAATGATGATTTATTTGATCAACTATAAGGTGTGAGAATCTTTTCCAATATTGACTTGATATCAGGATATCATCAAGTGAGGATAAAAGAAGAAGATATCAACAAAACAACATTTAGAACAAGGTATGGGAATTATGAATTCATGGTAGTGCCTTTTGGACTATCAAATGCCCCGACTATTTTTAGGTGTATAATGAATGGAATGTTCAGGGAGTACTTGGACAAGTTTGTAATTGTTTTCTTAGATGATATTCTCATCTACTCTAAGTATGAAGAGGAGCATGGGGAGCATCTGAGAATGGTGCTAAAAGTTTTGAGGGAACATAAATTCTATGCCAATCTAAGTAAGTGCATATTTTATCAAAACAAGATCCACTACTTGGGGAATATTATTTCAGCAAATGGGATAGCAGTTGATCACAAGAAAATAGGCGCCATTAAAGGGTGGCCAACACCAATAAATGTGGAGGAGGTCAGGTCATTTATGGGTCTTGTCAGTTATTACCAAAGATTCATAAAAGGGTTTTCAAAGATTGCAATCCCAATCACTTCATTGAAAAAGAAAGGAGTGAAATTTGAGTGGACTATGAAATGTGAAGAGAGTTTCTAGCAATTTATAAGAATTTTGACAAGTGCACCCATATTAAAGATTGCAGACCCAAATGAAGACTTTATAGTATGCAAAAATGTGTGCAGGGAAGGGCTTGGTGGAGTCCTCATTCAAAAATATCATGTTGTGTGTTTTGAATCTAGAAAACTAAAGGAGCATGAGAGAAATTATGCTACCCATGATTTAAAGCTAGCAGGAATTATACACACATTGAAAATGTGGAGGAATTACCTCATGGGGAAGACGTTTGAGCTCAGAACAGACCAATGTGGTTGAAATATTTATTTGGAAAACCAACACTAAATGAAAGACAAACTAGATGGCTGGAGTTTCTTAATGAGTATGATTTTGAAACTAAACATACTAAGGGAAAATAAATTAGGCGATTGATGCACTCAACAGAAAATCCCATGAAGTGAATGTTTCAACCATCAGCATGTATAAGACAGATTTAAAGGATAAAATTCTTGAAGCATTAAATTCATATCATATTTATTTGAAAATAAAAGAAAACTTTCACTAAGAAAACTCACAGTAGAAATTTAAAAATTATGAATTAAAAGAGGATGGAATCCTCTTGTACAAGGGAAAGGTGTATGTGCCAAATTGCACGGAGATAAGAAATGTAGTGCAGAGAGAAATGAAAAACGTGCCATATGTTGGGCACCCGAGATATCATAAATCCATTAAAGCAGCGAGGAGCCAAGATTTTTAGCCAAGGATGAAGAAAGAAGTGACTAACAACATAGTCAGGTGTCTAGAGTGCCAAAAGTAAAGACATAGCACAAACATCCAGCGGGGCTGTCGCAGCCATTGCCCATTCCAGAATGGAAGTGGGAGGTGGTCACAGTAGATTTTATTACAAATCTTCCCATGATAGTGAAGCAACATGATTCCATCATGGTGGTAGTGGACAAATTGACAAAGGTAACACATTTTATTCCCATATAGACAACACATAAGGAAGAAAACATTGCAAAGATCTACATGAAGGAATTTTCCAGGCTACATGGAGTGCCTAGGGAAATAATTCCAAACAAAGATTCCAAGTTTACATCCAAATTCCAACAAGGTTTGTTCAAAGTATTTGGGAAAAATCTGAATCTTAATACGACATATCACCCAAAGTCCAATGGAAAAATAGAAAGGACCAATTGGATAATTGAAGACATGCTTAAGATGTACATGATGGATCATCCATCAAAATGGGAAGACTATATCCACTTAGTGGAGTTTTCTTATAATAATGGGTATCAATCCTCATTAAAAATGACTCCATTTGAAGATTTGTATGACAATAAGTGTAACACACCAATGAGTTGGGATAACCTAGCAGATAGAGCCATCATTGGTATAGATTTGTTAAAAGAAATGGAAGAGCAGATGACAAAGATCATGCATAATTTAAAGGCTACCTAGGACAAGAAGAAAATCTATGTAGACAAGAACAAAATTTTCAGATATTTTAAAGTGGGAGAACATGTTTTTTCTAAAAGTGAAAGAAAAAAGAAGTTCGATAAGATTAGTTTGTTTCCCAAAGTTGGTAGCGCGATATTCTGGGCCTTTTAAAATATTAGAAAAGATAGGGCCAGTTGCATATATTCTAGCATTGACTTCATCTATGAGAGTGAATAAAGTAGTTCATGTGTCATTATTAAAGAA
>ML780410.1:950828-965663 GCA_009831015.1 Picea engelmannii | reverse complement strand
TCATTGCGTCTTCGAGCACTCTGTGGTGATGACTCCAGCTGACCTATGAATCTTTCTATTTCTCATTCGAACCATAACGCATATCATAACACATAGATCTCGAATGGCTCCATCGGTACCTCCACGGGTGCAGGTTGGTACCTGGTACCGGCATCCTGTTCCAAGAATAGCAGTGGTACCTAACCCAAATGATGTTAATTCCAATACCAATTTAAAGCATTAAAGTGCATAAAAATAGCTTGAAATCAAAGATACCTTAGGTGACCCCTTTGAATGGTAAGGAGATGTTGATTAAGTCAAAATGAGGTCAAAAGGATGGTACTGGCGTATGAATGGAGGTCTGTGGTATATAATATAGGCAAAGAGCATGGTCAAAACCGGGGGCCAACAATGCATTCGACGACCGAGGCTCCTCGCGATGTGCACCCACCTTTCCTTTGGACTCACTGTTCACATGACCTTGGGTTGTGACCCTGGGCCTAGGATTTGGGCGCTTCGTGATTTCGCGTTTCGTGAACTTGCGTCGTGTTCCATGATAAGACCTCCGATTCGCGAAATTGCGACTTCTCGGATCTGGCGCCACGCGTCCCTCTGAATCAGACGGTTCCTGCTCCTCTTTCGCTCGCCAGATCAATGGTCTACAATCCCATGATCCAACAGCTCTGATCAACTCTTTGTGAATTGGGACTTCGCGGCTCGCAAAGTTTAATAACTGCTTTCTCCCTTCTCTCGATTCTCAAACTTGTGAGCTCCTTGGGACCAAATCTATGGTCCAGATCCCTCCTTTGATAAACAACTGTGATCTTTTTGCGACCTCAGACTTCGCGAGTTTTAACAACTATTGCCTCTACACTTCTTGAGTTCTGAGTCAACGAACTATTGATCTACGAAGATCAACGATATTCCTCGATTGACGATCAACGACTCAGATCGTATCCTTGCTTTGCTTCGGAACTTCGGGACCACAAGCGTTTTGGCACTTCAGGCCTCAGATCACTTTGGAACTTCGGGTTTCGGGACTTCGGGGCTTTGATGAACCACTTTGACAATCTTTTGGAGTCTCAATTCTCGATTTGACGAAATCCTCCATCGTTGATCTCTCTGGTTAGCCTGATGGATCCGACGGCTGACGCTGAACCTGTGCTTGATTGGATCTTCCGCCGACCAGACATGTGCACGCCTTTGCACAATCACATCCCGACTGTGGGTGAAACTCATTTGTGGGTTTTCAAGCCCACTTCTTTTGCATTTGGTCACCCAATGGCCAACTCCAAAGGAAAACATCCCCCCGCAAGAATATGTAATAACAGGATCCATGGCACTGGCTAAGGCACTGGCATTGGATAATTTGCAAGTCACCAACACGGGATACCTCCTCTTAATAGCATGGGATGCCCCTTCTTAATAGCAATCAAAACTTCACAATTTCAAGGCTGGTTACTCCTTATCTCTCTAGCACCTTGTAGATTGTTTTTCATATAGGTAATTATATAAATTTGTTTTTTATTTTTTTTTTCTTTCTTTTTTAATTTCAATTCTTTTACTTTTTTTAATTTTTAATTTATCAAAAAAAATTCAATTATATTTTTTTGCTAAACATTTAAAAATAGTGTTATTTAACTACAATGATTTTCTATGTATTAAAGTAAAGGTAAAAAATGTGTTAAAAATGATATTTTCCAATATATTTAGAAAAGTATGGAACCATAAATTAATTAAGGAGACGAAAAATTGTATTTAAAAAAAAGTAAATGGTAAAAAAATATTTTAAGATTGAAAGAAGCATGGAAAAATGACTAAAAACAATGTTAAAAAATAAAAGAAAATAGATGAAAAAACAAGAATTAAAAAAAAGTGGAAACATTATGTATCAAAAAATTTAAAATATAAAAAAAACCACCTAAAAAGGGAGGGGGTGGTACGTAGCACCATTTTTAAAAACGGGGTAAAAAACTTGACCCCCCCAAAAACGAGAACTCTGTAGAGTTCTCGTTAAGTTTGTAACTACGTTATTCAAGAACAGATTCATCACCCCAAGACTCTTTGTCACAACCGTCTCCACAACTACCTGTGGTGGACCTTAGACGTGCCCACAACCACATACTTTTTGTCCCTCTCTTACCGCAGACTTTCACCAAGATAAAACAGATTTCGATTCTGCCTCACACATGTCTCCACAGATCTACGTTTTCAGACTTCCCCAAAACCTCTCAAAACGTCCAACTCTTGGTCACTTGTCTTCCATCTTGGAAACTCTGCCTCAACTTGTTGCCTCATACTTGCGTCAAAATTGTTTTCCAAATCTCTTACCAAAAATGCTCTATGCTTCCCTTGGTTGTTTTCCCCTGCTTTTATTTGTACTCCTAGAGTCACTTGTGTGAAGCATCATGTCTCTTGGGTGTGTTGCGCCCTTTCACGAACCCACACTCAACCGACTCATCGTGCCCCTCTATGGACCCGATGCACCCATATAATCCCACACACCCATCAATCGTTCGTCTCTTGGACCGACATGCCCCATCCTTGGGCGTGCGCCCCTTGTCTTGTGCATTCTCTCATGCCGATCGTTGTGACTCCTCGTGGGTGTGTCGATGGGGTCATCCAACCTCTCCAGTGCACCCATGTTGTCAAGGGTAGACAAGTCCACTCCTTGGGCATGCTCCCAAGTCACCCCACCCTTACCCACACACAACCCAAGTCTCCGTCAATCGTTCTAAGGAAAGAAAGGTGTTTTTATTCTTGGTTTCACACATCACCATCATGCGCTGAAGGTGCTCCTGCTCACCCAAATGTCTTCGTTCACCCAACTGATCACTTCTTCCTCATTCTCTTTGTTCGTTCTGTCATCGATTTTTCCCAAGGAGCACGCACGTTCGGTGGGTGTCATGGGAGACGCTACATCCTCCCCCACTCCTAGTTGTTTTCATCCTTGGAAACATACGTCGACGTCTATGACATCTCTGCCCCATCTCTTGATCTCCTCACCACCCAACGTCTGTTGTTTCCTCAACTGTTTTCGTCAACGAAACACTCCTCAAGAAGTTCTGCAAAGTGTGCCCAAGTGTTGGATGCTCTTGACTCCTGATGCCTTCGATACTTCAACTCTGTTGTTTGTGTGTCATGTACATTGGATCCTCTCAAGTTTCGAATTGGTTGGGTGATCATTCCAACTGTCACGTTCATCTCTAGAGAATGCACATGTCTCCACATCCAACAAACTAGTTTCTGTTTGCCTCATCATCAACTCTTCTTGGTCTTGTTGAGTTTCCCACTATAGTCTCAGCCTTTTCATCTCACTTAGTTGAACCCCTTTGGTTCTAAATAAGGTCCTGCCCCTCCTGCCAGTTTGGAAAGTTGCCTCCACAAACCGTCTATCATTTCACAACTTTCCTCCTTGAGTCTTTCGTTGACACCTCCACTAGGCATCACCATTTGCGTTGCTTTCTCTGGACAACACGTTTTTGTTTTTTTGTCCAACTCTCTCTTGCACTAATGTTCATGGTTCTGCAAGCTCCTCAACCGACCAACCTTCCCCATAGTTGTCTTCACTGAAGTCTTATCACCATTCATTGCTTCTCTTCTTGCCCCAAACTACTCAGAGATGCTGCCGTATGAATGACTTCTGATTGTTGTGTCATGTTGCAAAGCTTGTTAGTGCTCCCATTGGCTCTTACCAACCTAATCACAAAGATCCTAGGCATCTTCCTGAGCTTCCTCTTTGTTGTCAAGGGTGGTCTTGGTGTTATAGCCTTGTCCAAGAACACTAATCGACATTAGTGAATGAGTGCAGTGGCTTTGGCAGTCCGAGTAAGTCCACGCCCAAGATCATTGCATGATATTCTAGCAGAGCTACCAACAGATCCATGTTTCCAAACCACCCTCCGAATCTCAATGGTGTTGAATGAACAATCCATGTCATCGACATCATTGTTGACTTCAACACTTTACACATTCCAGTGCAACTCTCAGGTTTGTGTTGAAGAGACTTCAAAACTCGTTCACTCACAAAACTTTGGGTCGCCCCAGTGTCAACTAAGGTTTCCATCTTCATCCCACTTACTATTGTGTCCATAAAGCATAGTCCTTCAACTATATCACTTTTTGAAAACCGTCCTTAACCTCTTGTCTTGAACTCTTGCATTTGTTCCTCCAACGTCTCCATGACGTCGTTCATCTCTTCCGTTGGTTTTTGCACTTGAACTATCTCTTCCAGGGGTTTTGACTCCTTTGTTGTTGGTGTGAGTCGAGCCTCCTCCTCAACCAACAGAGCCAACTTTCCTTGCATTGGACAATTTCTCATAAAATGGTTTCGTGAACATAGGTAATAGTGAATCAACTTGTTATCCCCCAGTTTAGGGATAACTAAGTAGATTATGTCTCGAGGCCCACAGGTCCTAGACATGGAGCATCGAGAGCCAGATCGACTTGAGCATGGACCTGAAGGGCCCATCTTTTCTTTATTTCAGCGCCTCCACCTTGTCAGCAACAACATCATCCATCACCTCAGCCTGGTCCTGTAGTAGAAGTGGATCTTGCTCCATGAGGTAATGAGTCCGGGTATCATGGTATGTGTCACTATGATCCTCTAAACCTTTGAATATGTGCATTCAATTCTTTTTGTTTCTAACTGGTGCTTGGATCTTATACCTATCCACTTGATCATATTTGGGGGGAATGATATGGTGCCCTAGTAATATTGTTCCCGTAGGTTTTGAGTTGCCACTGGGGGGATTCATGAGAAGCCATCGTCTTCTCCCACCATACTTACCACTTTCCATCTTTCTCCCGCTCATCCATCCCATTACATTTGTCCAGGCATTGGGTTGGAAAAATATTTAAGGGTTGCACCTTACCTTATGGGAAGAAGGGGCTAAAGGCCCAGAGGGTAAAAGCAACTGACAAAAGATTGAAGCCAAGAAATGAAACCTCGAGATGCTTCGCCTAGGGATCCCCGAGAAAGCAGTAAAATGATTCTCAACAAGAAACATAGGGACCCATGAAAAATTAATAAAACAAGAGCTAGTTAGAGGATAGGGGGTCTCATCACGAGCTAGCCTATTAGGTCCATGGGCATCTAGCGGTATGACACTAATAGCAGCTGGTTACCATGCCAGGGTAGTGGCTCTTGGTGGCATAGTCAAGAGAAAGGGGGTCTCATCATGAGCCAACCTTCTCATTTCCGTGAAAGTGCTTGTGGGTAACATTTCCACCACTAGTCACCATGCCAGGGTAGTGTCCCCTGATTATCTTCTTGAAAGAAAAAACAATAAAGAATAAATATAAAAGGGATGAATGGGCTTGGAAACACTTGCATCAATGACAGGTGCAACTCTCCCTCTACAGAGGCACCTAAAGGTAAGCCATGCATTTCCCTGCTATCACTGCACCCCTTGTCCAGACATCCCTTACCACCTTATCCACTCACATGGATTAGATTTGATTTCTCTCGGAAACACCCCACATCGAGTGAGCACTTGCCCAATAGGACGCCCTGTCACTTCCTCCAAACTTGGCTTGTAGATTTGTATAATGTCTTTGAGCACTTGACTGAGTAAAAGGGGTTTTATGCACATGTTTAATAAAATTGATGATTAGATGTGACTGACATTGCTATGATCCCCGTGACTTATGAGCCCATGGAGGGTGTATCTATTGATGTGCATGACCATACCTGACAGACAGGTACCATTATGGACAGGTACACATGGGGAGATGATTATTTCAGACCTCCATGGTGCTGAGAGCCCACCAGATGGATGCTGAGACCCCAACAGGGGGAATAGACAGATAAGAGGGTTTGCATCGGAGAAGAGGAGGACGTTCCACCAGAGACAACTTAGCAGGCCTGTACCCAGGGGAGTTGGGCCCTTTCCACCAGGATGTTGGCCTTGGAAGGCCCATGACATCACGTGTGACACTCATGATGTCATCCAATGCTTATGGAGGTTTTGGGAGGCAGTTGTGGCACGTGTGGCAACTTTCGGAGGCCCAAAGAGGCCTAATGTTTTGATCCAGGAGGCCAACGTTTCCCTAAAAAGGGATAACGTCACCCTAAAAGGGCCTGACGTCTTCATTTATGCTTGATTTAGGGTTTTATCATGAGATTTAATGTAAAAACAATATTATTATGTATTTTTGGCCTTGTCGGCCTTTTGTGACCTAAAATTTAATCAAGGTCATTGATACTGTATAAGTAAGAGAGATAAAACTCTCTTTTATTCATCATATTTCACTCACACTTGTGTGAGGTCTGAAATTTTTGCCCTCTTTTAGGGTTTTGGCTGAAATTCTAGTGCGCACTTGTTGAAGGAGGCTTATTTTGACTATTTTTGACATTTCTCTTGGTGGAAGGTTTACAACTAGGGTTTGACATTGATGATACTTGGTGAATATAAGTGAATTTATGCAATCCTCCCATTACTTGAATGGTTATAGTATTTTACTTGCATTTTGTTAATGAAATTTGCTGGAATAAACCCTAGGAAATAAGCACATGTTGGTGTCCTTATTTTAATTCCCTGCTAAGATTGTGCCAAGGATTTTTTACTTATTGAAGACAATGCTAGGGCCTTTCCATTGCAACACCCTACCTTTGCTCTTCAATTCTAGCCGTTTTTATCTTGTCATTGAGCTAAAGAAGGAGGAAAACACACTAAAGCCTAGGGTTACTACACCTTAGTGAGCCGTTTTCCCCTAGGGTTTGATGGTTGAAGCCTTGGCTCAACAACACTTCACCATCAAATTCTCTTGTATTTAGCCCTTCCATTATCATATTACTTCTTCAACTCTTGCCACTACATTTGACTCCATTTGTCCTATGAGTGCACTAGTCTAAGACCTTTTACTTGAGTGTTTTTGATCACAACTTCCAAAATCTTTGAACAACTACTAATACTTTCTAACCCTAACCTACTAACCCTATTGCTACCATTATCCACTTGATTTGAAGTTATACCTTGCAACATCTTATACATCTTTAAAGTAATTGAAAGATTGGCTAAAACGTAGTAGTCTTTGCTTCTAATGAATGTTGGTATTGTAACATTGATGATAAATCGTCCTTGCACATTGTGAATCTTCTTCTTAAGCATTTATTGTGAAGTACCATATTGTGATTATTTCTATTGTACATCATTAATCTACTTCATCAATATTATTCATTGATTGCTTTATATCAGAAAGTCCTTGATTATATGAAGTACTAACCAACAAGTGATCTCACACATATATAGTTTTCTTGTTGCTTTGTTCCGAGCAGGTACACTTCTGGTTGTTATTATATTTATTGGATGTTTAGCCAGACTTTCTAATATAAAGCAAGTCTTTATTATCTTTATCGATGGTGACTTTATTATCTTTATCAGTGGTGACTTGTGAGGGGGAAACTTATACTTAGCCTTAAACTTTTGCCTTCTCAAAACCCCAGGTCACCAGGGATGTCTCCCCTGGGCCTACCACCCTAAATAGAAAGAGATACCCTATTGAGGTGACAATGATATGGTAGTCTTTTGTTGCATTAGTTTGTCTTCTTTACCTTTCCTTTATCCTTCAAAGTACAAACTCTGCAATAACACAACCTAATATTCCTCACAAGTGGTCGGGGGTGATCTTTTGTTGTTGCACTATATTCATGTTGAATGCTCTCCTCTCCGAGTGCTCCCAACGTAGCCGGTGCCAAAGTCTTAGTCCCCCTTGCCAGTTCCTTTAGTCTGTTGATCTTTGACTCTGGCTATGCATCATATTCGTCCATCCTCTCCAAAGGCTCTTGGAGTTTCTCGAATCATTGAGTTACATTGTCTCTCTTGACCTTCCAAGCTTCATCAGTTGCATTGTCCATTTCACTGCTTGACCCTTGTCACTTGGTCTTTTCAATAATTCCGTGCATCTCCTCTGCACTGTCCCAAGTCTGCAATAGTCCTGTGGTCATTTACACTTTGAAGTGCTCAGTTCACCCTCACGAACTTCGCCCCTGGTCTATGCATGTGCATAGGCTTGTGCCAAAACCACCTATGACAAAACAACCCACCTTGTCGAACCATTCATCATGGTCCACACCCAACTACCTTTGCGTTCAACTCTACGTTTGGGTTTGCGACAGTCTTATGTGCGTCCATCTTTCCCAAGTGCTCAGTTCACCCACAAAAATTTGTGCTTGGTTTTCTCAAGGGGTGCACCTAGGTTTACATGCAAGTCACAACTACTTCTGTAACTTAACCCTTCATTTTTGTCATAAACCACCAATCTGCACTTAGGTTGCCTCTGCGATGGGTTAGTTCATCGAACCCTCACCAAACCTATGCTCATACTGCCGTTCCAAACAAGTGCGCCCCTCCCCCACCACTATTTCGACTGCAGTAGTGGAGAAGAGCCAAATATGATCTGATACCACTTGTCACGACCCCACAAGACTCCCGATCAGATCTTGTGATTGTTCACCTCCTAAGGGTGTGCAACAAAATGATGGTTCTTACTTGGTTGCTTGGCACACCAATAGTACTTTGTCCAGAGTATGCCTCTTCACATAGAGCATACCCATACTCTGTTCTAGGCTACTGACGAGTCACACTCCTACTCTAGTGCAAATCTTTCTTACTTAGACAATTGTTAACATAGTTTAACACTTAGTCTTGTTTAAGCATGCATCCATGAACATGAGAATTCAAGAGAACAACTGTGGAACAAACAAAGACAAACACAAATATAGTGGAGGCGATGTTATCCCCATTTTGTGGGATAACTAAGGAGATCATGTCTCGAGGCCCTCAGGTTTCATATATGAAGTGCCGAGAGACTACATGACCAATAATGTCCACTTGTGCATCCAGAATCCCACTCTATCACCACTTTCCGATCCATTGTCAGTGCATCCACATCACCATCTAGCTTCTAGAAGGCTGATGGGTATTGCTCCATGTGATACAAGTCATGTATCGTGGTAGGTAATCACCCTAATATTTAAGGCATTTGAACATGTTGTATATAAGCTGCTTTTGATTATAGAAGACTTGCTTGGACATTATTCCTTTGACCTTGTTTCACCTTGGTGAGTGTCATAGATTTCCTAGTAAATGGCCAACCTTTAGGAAGGGTTTGTGACTGGGGTCCCTTGAGGGTTTATCGTACCATTCCCGATCATACTTACCACTTTCCACTCATTACACTCCCATCATATTTTCCTCTTCTAGGTCCTTTGACTTTAGTGACCCAAGAAGGGCATGTGCCTCTTTTCACGGGAAGAAGGGGTTGAAGGCTCAGAGAGATTTTTGTTGGTTAAAAACAAAAAATCCTATATATAAACCTTCCATATGCTTCGCCCAATGATCCCCGAGAAAGCAATGAAATGATTCTCTGTAAGAAAAGGGGGACCTACAAAAATAAATGATAATGAATGCTTAAGGGGTTAGTTGGAGGATGAGAGGTCTCATCACGAGCCGGTATATCATGCTCATGGGTATTTAGCGGTATGACATTACCATCATTTGGTCACCAAGCTAGGGTAGTGGCTCTCAGTTACACAACTGAGAGAAAGGGGGTCTCATCACGAGCCAACCTTTTCATTTCTGTGAGGTATTTGCAAGTGACACTGTCATTATCTGGACACCATGCCAAGGCAGTGGCCTTCAACTCGTTCCTTAAAACATGAAAGAAACAAAGAACGACAAGAAGATGGGCTTGGAAAAAGTGCATTGCAAACGAAGGCGCCACACACCCTTTACAAATACACCCATGAATGAGATAATACAAGCCCTTGTATGTCATGAAAATCAACGACCTATGAAGTCTAAAACCCTTCCACCTCATCACCCACTACATAAACTTGAAAGACTATCCTTGGGAGCATCCCCTACTTGAGGGATTTCGTTTACCTAATGTGACTCCTATGACACCCCTCCTATACTTAAACTTGGTCAATTATATAGGGTTTTGAGAATTTGTTTAATTTGATGAGGCATTTTTGATGCACATGTTTAGGTGCCTTTCTAATTAGATGTGGTTTACACTTGTCATGATATCTTTGACTTGAAATCTTTGGAGGGCATACCCTTTTGTTTTGCAGGACCTTGCTTGGTGGCCAGTTTTGGGAGAACAATCCTAGCTTGGGCTTCCATGGGGCAAGAAGCCCACAGGATGGATGCCTAGGGCCTGCATGCCGGATGATAGAGATGTGCCTTTGGAGGCCTAGAAGACATCATAACAGACCTAACCTAGCCCCTACCACCCAAATGAATTTCCTAGGAGAGACAAAATGCCACCTCCTTGAGGGTTGACGTCATGAGGGGGCTAGGGTTTGGTGGTGATGGAGTTACACATTGACACTTAGCATATTTTCATTGGATACAGCATAGAGAAGGCTTAGCACATGATGAGGAGGCTCAAAGATCCCCAACGACTTCCACATCTTCTCCGACAACTTTCTCAAGTGCCAAAACGTCCCTTAAAGGGGTGATGTCATCTTACTTTATGGTTTCTTTTGTGCAAAAGTGAATTTTAAGATGAATTGTTTAATATTATTTTGATGCAAGGGATAAGATAAGGGTTATTGACCCCTTATCTTATGTTTTAACCTTGCTAAGTGGACAAACTATGAGTTAGACATTTTGTATAAATAGAGATCATGTGAATCTCATTTTTGTTGAAATAATGTAACTGCGAAAAACATTCTTATTATTATTTTATTATTGGATTAAATCCCCATTGCGGATTAATCATGTCATTATTATTATTATTTTTATTGGATTAATCCCCATTGAGGATTAATCATGTCGGTAATTGTATAAGGACCAAATCCCCTTTTGCGGATTGGTCATCGGACAATTACAAAGGGCAGAATAAGAAGTCGACCCCAGCAGTTATTATGGAAGACCCATAATTAATAAAGGTGGGTTTACCCACCCAGAGAGAGAGGTCGACCCTGCCAGTTGTGACCTTTCACACGTGCCAGTCTTGTATAAATAAGAGGCTAGCGCCTCACTTCAAACACATAACTCACTTGCTCATTCTCTTATGAGGCAAGCTGCAATTACCAGTTGGAGAGAGGATAAGAAGAGTGGCACATCTCTTGGGGAGGACTTTCTGTATTGGTTTGATTTATCTCTTGAACATTGTATAAGATATTTATGATAAGGAAGTTTTTGCTGGGTTTTCTTCCCCTAGAGGGTTTCCCAGGATAAATGTTGTGTCTCTTGTGAATGTGTATTTCTCAGTGATCTTGTTCTTATTATGCTCTTATCTAATGAAATGCAAAGAACTATAATAATGGCATAAACATTAACATGGTATCAGAGCCAACTTGAAGAAAGCATTATTTGCAAGAGGAAAAACGTCACTGTTGCAACACTTGCAAATTAGAGTTTTGAAAAAGTATCTCTTTTCAGCCCCCTAACCTCCTAGAAATATGCGCCCTCCCCCCATGATCAATTTGACACTTAGAGCACACCTTTTCAGTGGCTGGATCTCTAGGAAAGTGAAACCCTAGTTTCACAAAAGTACCAGAAGTACCATAAAACTAGTACCAGAAGTACCAGAAGTACCAGAGTACCAGAAGTACCAGAAGCACTAGTCCATAAATCCGCAGATCAGATTTGACGAGATAAAATTTGGATTTTCTCAGATCTGAGGACACCAGGCTACTCACCTTAGCCAAGCGCACCTCCTGGTAAGGTCAAATTTTGATTTCGAGCATTTTCAATTTTTGGTTATTTTTGTTGCCGAAAGTACAAGATGTCTGCAAGCACAAATCTTGTTGAGAAAATAGAAGGCATAGACAACTTCCATGCCTGAAAGTATAGGATCGGTCCGATCCTTGCAAAGAATGACCTATCAAGATTTATCAAAGAAGAAGTGGAGGAACCTGAAGATGTCGTAGAGAAAGTGAAGCATCAGAAGGAATCAATCAGGGCTCAGAGAATCATTGTAGATTCAATCAAAGACCACTTGATCCCATATGTATCATCAAAGAAAACCCCAAAGGACATGTTTGATGATCTAAGAAAACTATATGAAGGAAAGAACATCAATCGAAAGATGAATCTCAGAACTCAGTTGAAGAATACCAAGATGTAGAAAGGAGAAATGATTCAAGAATATTTCTCCCAAATCTCCGAGATAAAAGAACAGTTGAAAGCGATTGGAGACACCATCGACGAAGACAAATTTGTAATAACTGCCCTAAATGGTCTCGCAAGACCTTGGGATGCTTTCATCCAGTCAGTATGTGGCAGAAAGGAAAAACTATAGTTTGAAAGCCCATGGGAAGAATTCACCCAAGAAGAGACAAGGGTAGCCAACTGTGAAGCACTACTAGCAAGGGACGATGATCAAGCCCTATCTACTCATACAAAAGGAGGAAGGAAGAAACCCTACTTCAAAAGGGAATCTCATAGAGAATCACAACCATCAAACAAGTTCAACAACCAAGAATCTCATTCAAGAAATTTTCAGAAGAAAGGACAACACAAGGGATGAGATCTCTCATCTATACAATGCTATCATTGTGATAAGATGGGACACAAGGTGAATAATTGTCTAGTCAGAAGAGAAGAGTACAAGAGGAAGCACAAAAGGCAACATGCTCACATTGCCAAAGATGAAGAACCACCTATGAAGATGATTAAGGACCATGTCTTGATCTCATCTCTCTCAGGATCTATATCACCTGGAGAGGACACATGGCTCATTGATAGCGGTGCATCAAAGCATATGAAGGGTAAGAAAAATACTCTCTCTTGTATTTCAGAAAAGAAGTTTTCTCAGAAAGTAACTCTTGGAGATGATTATCAATATCCCATCAAGGGAATAAGAGAATCAAACTACAAGCTAGATTCAGAAAACTCAATAACTATGAAGGACATACTCTATGTATCGGGCCTAAAGAAGAACTAACTCTCCATATCAACTTTAGACAAGAAAGGCTATAGAGTTGCCTTCATAGATGGAGAAGTTCTTATGTGGGCTAAGGGAGAAACCTTAAATGAAGCAATCATCATCGGAAGTGAAGAGAATGATTTATATAAGCTGAAGGGTCACCCAGAAACTACTATGATCCATGCCATCGAAAACTCATGTGAAATTTGGCATAGAATATTGGCCCACATCAACTACAAGGCGCTACCATACACATGCAAAGCTGTCACAGGTTTACCAGAACTCAAGGTTGATTAGGAAGGCATATGCAATGGATGTGCGTAAGGGAAGAACATCAAGAACCCCTTTCCAAAGAGGGACAACAAAGCAGAAGGAGCATTGGAACTCATCCATTCAGACGTGTGTGGCCCAATGCCATCATCCTCCATTAGCGGGTATGTATACTATGTATCATTTATTGATGATTATTCTTGTAAGACCTGGATATATTTCTTAAAATCTAAAGATGAAGTATTCAATAAATTCAAGGAATTCAAAGCCTTGATAGAGAATCTTTCCGAAAGAAAGATTAAGATACTCAGGTCAGATAATGGAGGAGAATATGCCTTGAAGGAGTTCGTAAGCTTCTGCAAAGATGTCGGGATCAAGAGGGAACTAACTACTCCCTATAATCCCCAACAAAATGGTGTAGCTGAAAGGAAGAATAGAACGATTATGGAAGCTGTGAAGACCATGATTCATGATCAAGATCTTCCTATGTGCTTATGGGCAGAAACAACTATGGAAGCTGTTTATGTGCAGAACAGACTATCCCATAGTGCACTTGGGTTCAAGACCCCAGAAGAAATGTTCATTGGAAAGAAGCCAGAGGTAATCCATCTCAAAATATTTTGTTGTCCAGTGTTTATCCATATACCAAAAGAAAAAAGAAACAAGCTGGAGCCCTTTGGAAAGAAGGGAATATTTGTGGGATACTGTGAGGTATCCAAGGCCTTCAGAATCTACATACCTGGTCACCTCCATATTGAGATCAGCAGGGACATTACCTTTGATGAAGACGCCGCACTTAAGAAATCGAGAAGATGCCAGCTTGAAGAGGTATATGAAGAGGAACCTGTAAATCCCAGGACGACAGAATCTGTGAGGGAAGTTCCCAGAGCTACAAAACCTGTAAGGGAAGTCATAACTTCCCCTGATGAGGAGACTCCTGAAGATCATGATATAACAAAAGTTCAAGAACCTCCTCAAATGAACTTCTCCCATAAAAGAAAGCCTGCTTGGGAAAGAGAGATTATTCAAGATGGAGAGAAGTATGGTGTTCCAGAAGGAACCACAAGACAGGTGAAGAGACCAAAGCCATTCTCCAGTTACATGGCTTTGATGTGAAATATACTTGATGAGGAACCCACATGTTTTGAAGAGGCCATCTAGAAGAAGGAATGGGCAGATGCCATGACAGAGGAATACCAATCCATAATAAAGAATGATGTATGGGAAATTGTTCCCAGACCAAAAAGTAAGGATGTGGTATCATCAAAATGGCTCTTCAAGATAAAACATGTTTCTGATGGAAGTATTGAGAAATATAAAGAAAGATTTGTCACTCGTGTCTTTTCCTAGAAGGAAGGAATCAACTATGAAGAGACATTCGCTCCTGTGGCCAGATACACTTCGATCAGAACCATTATAGCTCTTACTACCAAGATGAAATGGAAGCTGCACTAGATGGATGTGAAGACAACTTTTCTGAATGGTGTCATTGAAGAGGAAGTGTATATAGAACAACCCCAAGGATTTGAGGTCGAAGACAAGAAGTCTCATGTTTGCTGATTGAAGAAAGCCTTATACAGATTGAAGCAAGCTCCCAGAGCTTGGTATGGCCATATAGACAGTTTCTTGACGAGCTTGGGCTTTACCAAGAGTAAAGCAGATTCAAATATCTACTTCAAGATCATGGATAATGAACCAGTA
>ML780410.1:897501-925720 GCA_009831015.1 Picea engelmannii | reverse complement strand
CAATAATTTTACAAGCTACTACACTACATAGGGAATCCAAATGCAACACACTGTTACATATACACCACAACAAAATGGTGTTGCTAAGAGAAACAACCACACATTAAAAGAAATGGCTAATTGTATGATCCAATATAAGGGATTAAGTCTAAAGTATTGGGTGGAAGCTATCAACTGTGCAAATTAAATAGTAAATTAAACTCCCACAAAGGCTCTTGAAAATATAACACCGGAAGAATCTTGGACTAAATATAAACCAGATGTAAGTCACCTCCGTGTATTTGGTAGTATAGCATGGGCTCACATTCTTGATGAGAAAATGAAAGCATTGCAACCTAAAAGTGAGAAGTGTATATTTGTTGGTTATTTTGAAGATGTCAAAGGTTACAAACTTGTTCAATCACATTGTAATGAAATTATTATTAGAAGAGATGTTAAATTTGATGAAAATCTCTTGGCCTGCGAGCCTAATTCGGTGATTGTGCCTTCTTCGGCCTGCAAGCCATCTTTGGCGATTGTGCCTTCTTTGGCTTGCGATCCATCTTCAACATTTATGCCTTCTTATGATTTGGTTTCTTCTTCAGATGATGATAGTGAGGATGAAAATCCACCTCCGCCTGCTCACCCTCCTCCAGATGAGTCCTTTGAACTTGAACCAACACCAGCTCCACTGCTTCCTAGATGGGTCCATTCAACATGAGAAGTAGTTGGTGATCTTGTCAGTGATCCTTTAGATCAACGTCAGACACATTCACAGTTCCAGTGAGCCTCTTCTCTTTTGGCTCAAGTTTCAGAAACTCATGATCCAAAGACATTTGTAGAAGCTTCAGGTCATCCAGATTGGGATACAATAATGAATGAAGAGTATCGTTCTTTAATGGAAAACGATACTTGGGATCTTGTACCTCTTCCAAAAGGAATAAAACTTGTTAGATGAAAATGGGTCTACAAAACTAAGTATGCATCAGATGGAAGTGTTGAAAGACACAAGGCTCGGTTAGTTGCCAAAGGATTTTCCCAAGTTGAGGGAATTAACTATAATGAAACCTTTGCCCCTATAGAAAAAATGAATTCCATCTGCCTTGTTCTTTCCCTTGCTGCCTCACATAAATGGGAGGTCCATCAGATGGATGTGAAATCCACCTTCTTGCACGGATATTTACAAGAAGAAATCTACATGGAACAACCTCCTAGCTATGTCCAGACTGAATCTAGCCTTATGGTCTCAAGCAAGATCCTCGAGCTTGGTATGCAAAAATGGATAGCTTTCTTATTGACACTAGATTCTCTATATGCCATTCTAATCTTAATGTCTATACCAAGAAAGTAGGAAGCCATCTCATAATCCTTGTCCTTTATGTTGATGACCTTATCCTTACTAGTAGTGACTCAAAACTTTTAAACCATGTGAAAACCGGCCTTAAGAAGAAATTTGAAATGACAGACTTAGGTTTTTTGCACTATTTCCTTGGCCTCCAAGTTTTGCAAACCAATGAAGGAATTTTTATTTCCTAGTCTAAGTATGCTTGTGACCTTCTTCATCACTTTCACATGGACGATTGTAAACCAACCCCTTCTCCCTTCCAGTCTGGAGTCAAGATTTCTACCACCTGTACTTCTCCTGAAGTTGATGCCACCTTGTACCGTCAGTTAGTTGGTATCCTCTTATACTTGACTCACACTCATCCTGATATTTCCTTTTTTGTTGGTCTTGTTTCCCGATATATGAAAACACCCCATGAAAGCCATTGGAAAGCAGCTAAAAGGACACTTCTCTATGTTTGTGGTACAGTTCAGTTCAGGATACATTACAGTTCAGTGGGGACTCCTTTATTGGTTGGTTTCACTGATTCATATTGGGTCGACGACCCTGATGATCGAAAATCTGCTGCGGGTTATGTTTTCAGCCTTGGTTCAGGACCTGTCACTTGGGCCTATAAGAAACAATAGGATATTTCACTTTCGTCTACAGAAGCAGATTAAAGAGCAGCGGTAAATGCAATTCAGGAAACCCTGTGGCTTCGACAGATCCTTTCAAATTTTGGATTCCAGCACCAGCATCCGACCAGCCTTTGGTGTGACAATTAGAGTGCCATCAAGATCGCCAAATACCTAGTTCAACATCAGTGTAGAAAACACATCAAGCTACACATGCACTTCATTAGAAAGATAATTCATGATCAAGTTATTGAAGTGCTCTTTTTCCCTACAGAAGATCAAGCTGCAGACATTTTCACAAAGTCTCGTATAGAAGCGAAGTTTTCCAAACTTTGATCTATGTTAGGAGTTCAAGAAGTTTTCATTAAGGGGGGATAGGCTCTAATGCCTCCTTACTTCTCCTATTGTGTCACTATTGTAAATCCTTCAATCCTATCCCAAGTTGTTCTTAAGGGGTGATGTTAGGATATTTAGACACTTAGGAGTTAGTTAAGATCTACTTGGTCTAATATGTCATTAGGTAAAAGTGTGTTTCTTTAGTATGCATTAGTATTTATTTGTCATTAGGAAATTTGATGGTCATGATATGTTCCTGACATAGAGTGATCTAATGATTCATACTCTCCTCGATCTTAACGGCCATTGATCCATGGCTTAACACCTGATTGGTCCATGATCTCTATTTAAAGAGCATGGAGAGTCATTTTCCAATGATTGATTGTGAGAAACTCTCTTATAAAATCTCTCTATAATCTTTTTCTTTGCATTAATAAACCACTCCAAGTGGTCGCGTTGGCTAGGGTCGTGGATGTTTACCCGTAGGGGTTTTACCATGTGAAAACATCGGTGTGTTGATATTTGATCTTGTTATGTGAGTGGCTATTGAAGGTGTTCTTCCTCTGTTGGAATACCTGTGTTTTTGAACATAAGATTTCCTTTCGATCAAAACGAGATAAAAAAATCCACTAAGGAGCCTGCCTCCAACATCGGTTCATGAAAATACTAGTAAGACTAGGTTATCTGCAAAGAAGGTAAACTTCAAATTTTGATGTGAATTTTTAGGTGTTATACATCACTAATTTTTTTGTTATTTACTATAATCACTTGTGACTCATAGTGTCATTCGCGTGCAGGAAAGATGCCTCCTCAAAGGTCAGTAACCAAGCGCTCATCGAGGACACCCAAAGGGAAAGAGCCAGAAGTTGGGGAAGGATCAGGCCCAACAATAGCAAGAGAGTTGAAATTTTCACTGAAAGCATAACCAATGATTCAAATATCGACCAAGAGGCAGTTCGTTGAACCACCAACGTTTGGAGATACAGAGGCAAGCACCGCATCTAAGGTTTTTCTACCACCTTGGGGTGACCTCTATAACAAAATTCATCAAGAAGATTTTCCAAATTTTACGCCTCACAGTGTCCCAGGGGTCAGGGATTTAGATGACCAAGTTTTTTCAAACATTAGATGGGCGTCCTTACACAAGGTGGCATGCAAACCTCCTATTTTTACTTGCATCAAAACCCTAGTGATCCAAAAAGATCTTTTAAACAACAATGGTTGAGTTATCTTGCATGTGTTAAATTACCATTTAGGAAACTAATGGAAGAGTAAGAAATAATGAGGAAACATAACATCCATTAATCAATATACATATCTTAACATAAGCATGAAGAGCAACAAACCATAAACACCAAAATGATAACGGAGTTCGGCAATCTCGCCTATGTCTCCGTGCCTTTGTCTTAATGGGTGAGGCTTTCTTATTTCTTTTCAAATATTTAAATGTACATCATAATAGTGCCAAAATGATTACAAAATGATATGGTATTTTTCTACCAGATCTCTAGAACCTAACAAAATTGACGGCATTGAATTCGGATGAACATAGCTCCCAGAAATGGCCCGCAAATGTGCTCTCTTAAATGGCTTCCCTGCATAAAAATGGCTTTGGATTGAAAAATATTCAACATGTACCTATTGTGAACCTCCTCCATGGATTCAAGAACCTCTGGTTGTTATAGGGCTGAAGTTGGTAACCATCTCCCAACTTCCCCCCAAGATCTGGCTTAAAAAAGAGCGCAATATCTCCCAAAAATGACCAAAAACCTCTAAAAATGTTGAATAATATCAATAAAAACCTTAATATAATGTCAAAAACCAACTATTTGCATAAAATATGGGTGCAACCCCTTTTTCTAGGGCTCATGTTCATGTGGCCAAGCACTAGTAGTTATGCGTTGGCCCCCCTCCTAGATTCCTGGCTCTCAGTTATGTGGTTGGCCATGTGGCCTCAGGCTAGCATCCATGCGCCCCAAACTCCATTAGACCCCTGGCCAATAGGCCGTTGGTTACGCACCTTGGTCAACGGGATAGCTCGACTAACCAGGTGATAATCCCACAAACTCCGCGCTAACCGTTAAGGCTTGGGCATATGGTTATAATTCCACGCAAAGAAAGGAACTGAGAGCTAACCATTTCAAAACCCACACTAGTTTAAACCTTGCGATCGCATGTAATATGGTCACATGTGATTTCAGTTGGGGACTATTCCAAACACATCACGCCATTACAATGAGGTTTTGTTCATATGTTGAGGTTTGGTGGTAAATCTCATGCCGAGGGCTGGGGCTAGGCCCCATCCCTTACTCCGCCCATTCCAACCAACACATCAACATAAATTTATATGGTTCCAATAGTAGTTAAGACCTAAAGTGAAGGCGGGATGGCTAGCCCAACCCTGCCAAGTTGTTTTCCTGGACCAGAGGTCGCGGGTTAAATTCCAGCGAACTCCTAAATATTTTGCCAAAACCTAACGAGCCAATAAAAGGGTGCCATGTGGCAGCCCATGTCTGGGCTATGTGGAACCGTACCATATGCCAACAATACTACCATGTGTCAGTGATTGATTCATTCACATCTTCTAGCCACATGTATTCCACGTCACATGCCACTGTACCTTCCACGTGTCGTACGGTCGTGCCATGTGTCACCCTTATAATGGTGACACATGTCACTCCCTGATTGGTCCACCTGTACCTGCCCAGTCAACAACCTGTCCACGTCACTGCATGATCATATGCCATGTGTCACCTCCATATTCTTCCATGTCAGCATGATGATGTCATAATGACTTTATGCTGACGTTAGCATTGACTTTTTACCTGTTGATTGTTGACTTTTTTGCGTGTTTGGAAAAATGAACATATCGTGATATATGAAGCATACGACGTCCGTTTGATCCCATTCAAGTTGCGTTGGGTTTGTATCGACGAGGTCTACGCACACATCCATTTTGAAGCCAATATGAACACTTTTAGTTTTAGGCTTTCCTGGACCCAATTCGGTCCCGAGATCCAATTCTGGATCACACCTCCCCACTAAAGACCTTTTGGTCTCCAAAAGGGTTACTGACCAGTCACCAAGTGTGGTATAGGCCACCCGACTTGTTCTCTATCTTTGAACTCTATCATGTGCACTTGTCTCATCAAGATCAACTGTAAAATAATCATGATAATTGGCAACATATAGTTAGCCATTTGTACCCTGTCACATCTTACTGAAACCACTATCATCCATGTTGACAACATTACTAATGATAGAATAAAAAATATGACTACAAATGAGCTGATATGTTTGTAATATTTGCACGACATTAGCTTATCTTGAAGCAAAGTGTGATTGATTTTCCATTCTACAATCATCTCCTGTTCTTTCTTAAGATCAATTACTTGACTTGAAACAATTATAGGTGTGTTGCTTGCTTGAGCTACCTTTCTTAATTGTTCCATAGTTTGAAGAGATTTATTTTCCTTTAATGATGAGCATTTACCACATATTCTTGACCTACTTTGATTAAGTGATATTGATACTTTTCCTAGTAGAAGATTTCTTTACGATCATACAAGTAAGCATTGCCTAAGACCATTCCACATTCATTGAGTGGCACCACATCACATGTTACCTCATCCACAAACCTAGATGAAATTGAAAGCTTTAATGTGCATTGTTTTGTTATGTGCAATTGATGATTGTTGTTTATCCATTTAAGTGTGTAAGGCTTATGATGCATATGAGTTTTTAATCCCAATTGTTTAACCAATTCTTCTAAAATCAAGTTAGATTGAGATCCACTATCTATCAATGTGTCGACCTTAGTATGCCTCATGATGACCCTTATGTGAAACAATTTAATTTTAGAATCAAATCCTTCACCAATTTTACCTGTCATACCAACCAATGAGACTTTAGATTCATCACCTGAATTCGATCCCAAGTTTGTTGGTCATGTTGTTGTTGCAACTGTTTGCCTCCCTTTCCTTTATTTGAACCACTTCGGTCTCTTCTCGGGATGAAATTGCTAGCAATGATCCCCATCATGCCCTTATTTCTTGAAATGATTGCAAGAGGGATTCTCCTCCTTTCTTGCCACTGAATTTGCCTTATTTCCATTCCCCTTCCTTTTGTCCTCTTTCCTTGAAGACGATTCCCCTGATACACCAACCCTTGTTTTCCTTGCTTCAATGTATTTTGCTTGAACATAAACCTCATCAATATTAGTAGATCCAAACATGAATATAGTATTTCGAATATGTGCAGGTAAACCTCCTATATACTTCATAAGAGTTTCTTGGGTATGTAAAGGAATATCTAACATCAATGCCATTTTACGAAAACCATCGGTGTATTCTTGCATTGTTTGTCCTTTTCTTAGTTTAAGAGCTTGCCATTCCATTAAAGATTTCTCTTTATAACCCAAAGGATAGAATTTCTTCCTAAGTGCATAAATAAAACTTTTCCATGATGGAAATACATTACCCACTTGTTGTGTGCCATTTTGCAACTTGCTTTGCCACCAGATGAGTGTTGTGCCTACAAGTCTAAGCGATGCCAACTTGATCTGAGTTGCCTCATCCTCGATTTTTTGCACACTGCAATAAACCTCCATCTGTCTGACCCAATTGTCAATTCTCTCTGCATTGACTTCACCATCATACATAGGTAGTTCAAATTTCACATCAAGTTTTAGCAAAGGCATTTCATTCTTATGTTTATGGACATGTTTTCTTGCGGTGATTTTAGAACTTGAACTTGAAGAAGAGGGAGAAGAAGGAGGTGAAGGAGGAATTTGAGGAGGATCCTCTCCTTCTTCACTTTTGACTTTTGAAGATTCACCCAGATTTGGTCTCTTCCATTCCAAGTAATCCTCATACAAAACCTTCATCATCTCTGACATGGTGAAGAAAATTTTTTGAAACTCTTTCTCATCCTGAGAAAGTCCCTCTTCTGATGCCATCTTCTCACTTTGATAAGTTCTCTTTCTCAATCCAATCAATGGATTCTCTTCAACAAGCTCTCCTTCACCCCGATTCATTTTTTCCTTGGTTAATATGAAAACTCAAAAACCAACCGTCAACTAGCTATGATACCACTTGATCCGAAAAGATCTTTTAAACGACAATGGTTGAGTTATCTTGCATGTGTTAAATTACCATTTAGGAAAATAATGGAAGAGGAATAAATAATGAGGAAACACAACAACCATTAAGAAATATACAGATCTGATCGTAAGCATGAAGAAAAGAAAACCATAAACACCAAAATGATAACAGAGTTCGGCAATCTCGCCTACGTCTCCAAGCCTTTGTCTTAGTGGGTGAGGCTTTCTTATTTCTGTTAAAAGATTTAAATGTACATAATAATAGTGAAAAAATTATTACAACTAATATGGTCTTGTTCTACCAAATCTCTGGAACCCAACAAAACTGACGACATTGAATTCAGATGAACGAAGCTCCCATAAATGGCCCGCAAAGGTGCTCTCCTCAATGGCTTCCCTGCATAAAAATGGATTTGGCTTGACAAATATTCGACATGTACCTGTTATGAAAATCATCCATGGCTTCAAGAACCTATGGTTTTTATATGCCTGAATTTGGTAACCATCTCCCAACTTCCCCCCAAGATATGGCCTTAAAAAGGGCCCAATATCTCCCAAAAATGACCAAAAATCTCTAAAAATGCTAAATAATATCAATAAAAACCTTAATATAATGTCAAAACCCCACTATTTTCATAAAATATGGGCGCAACCCCTTTGTCTAGGGCTCTTGGTCATGTGTTGCGCTCCATGTGGCCAAGCGCTAGTAGTAACGCGCTGGCCCCCCTCTTAGATTCCTAGCTCTCGGTTATGTGGTTGGCCATGTGGCCTCAGGCTAGCATCCATGCGCCCCAAACTTCGTTAGCACCCTAGTAAATAGGCCGTTGGTTATGCACCTTGGTCAAAGGGCTAGCTCGACCGACCGGGTGCTAATCCCATGAACTTCGCGCCAACCGTTAAGGCCTAGACATATGGTTATAATTCTGCGCAAAGAAAGGAACCGAGAGCTAACCATTTCAAAACCCGCACCAGTTTAAACCTTGTGGTCGCATGTAATATGGTCACATGTGATTGCAGTTGGGGGCTATGCCAAACACATTGTGTCAATACAATGAGGGTCTGGTCATATGCTGAGGTCCGGTGGTAAAGCTTGCGCCAAGGGTTGGGGCTAGGCCCCAACCCTTACTCCACCCATTCCGACCAACACATAAACATAAATTTATATGGAACCAATAGTAGTTAAGACCTAAAGTGAGGGTGGGATGGCTAGCCTAGCCTTGCCAAGTTGTTTTCCCGAACCATAGGTCGTGGGTTCAAATCCGGTGAACTCCCAAACATTTTGCCAAAACCTAACGAGCCAATAAAAGGGTGCCACGTGGAATCCCATGTCTGGGAAACGTGGCACCGTACCATATGCCAACAATACTGCCACGTTTCAGTTCTCTATTCATCCACATATTCCAACCATGTGTCTGCCACGTCACATGCCACATGTCGTATAGAGGTGCCACGTGTCGTACGATCATGCCATGTGTCACCCTTGTAGTGGTGACATGTGTCAGTCCCTGATTGGTCCACCTGTACCTACCCAGTCAACAACCTGTCCACGTCACTGTATAGAAAGATGACACATGTCACCTCTAGATGCTGCCATGTTATCATGATGATGTTAGCGTTGACTTTTTTCCTGTTGACTATTGACTTTTTGCATGTTTGGAAAAATGAACAGATCGTGATATATGGAGCATACGGCATCTGTTTGATCCCGTTCAAGTTGCGTTGGGTTTGTATCAATGAGACCTAATCACATGTCTAGTTTGAAGCCATTCTGATCACTTTTATTTTTAGGCCTTCTTGGACCCAATTTGGTCCTGAGATCCAATTCTAGATCACCTAGGGTGGATAATTGACCCTACAGACATTGAGAAATTTTAATCAACAATGTGGAAGATGAATGCATCGGTGTGTTCCTTCCGATATAAGTGCAAACATATTACAATCTTAGAGACCCAGAAAAAGACTGAATATTAATTTTGTGGTTAAGTTCTATGAGTGGCATAACACTAGCCAACTATTAGCTTCCTGGTGGAGGGAGGATAAGAAATTATTGAACAGGACCAATGGTTGGTACAACAAAACAAATCTAAGGGAACCATACATGTACTTAATGGGATTGATTTGTCGATTGTATGGAGAAAACAAATTTTCAAGATTTTCAAAAGCCTGGATGCCCCTGGAATAAACAGTCGCGATATTTGTAAGTAGTTTCAACTGGGGGGGCGTTATTTCAAAGAAATTGAGCATTACTATTCAACAAGATCAGGAGACAAGAGAAGGTGAAACACCATCCATTTTTATGGCATCCTTCTTGCTATATGTGATCTGTGCAAGGAATGTTTTCTCAGGTATGAATCTGAGATGGCATGTTGTTGAGTTACCTGTACATGTGTATTTCCAAGATGCATTTTATTATTTTAAAGAAATATTGTCGAAGATTTTTAGTAGCAGTCAATAAAATGATATCCAAATTAGGTCACTGGTATCTGGAAGAAAAGAACACTTATATCAGGGTTTTTGGAGCTACCAATGCTCCACATTTTCTCCCCGCTTGTGTCCCGGACCATTTGGTGTTGGGGGAAATATGCTACCAGACCATTTTATAGGGTTTCAATGTGTCTATGGTGAAGGATAAGAAGAGGGATTTTATACCCTATGGTTTCCATATCGGGTATTATATAGTCAAAGACACCACGCATGCCAAGCAAGAAGGTCTGCGCCATTTGGAGTACAGGTTCCCTACATGTCAGTTTTGAAGAAATGATCCCAAAGGGATAGTACCCAGCATGCACGACAAGTGGTGTCACATTGGCATTATGCCCATGAAAGATATGAAGATGAGATATTCACTGAAAATGATCAAGATTGGGAAGAGGTTTTTGAAAGAAAAGAAAATCCAGAAATTACCAGGTTTAAAGCTATGTTATTGCAAGAAAAATTTCCAATGGTAGAGTGTACATGAGAGGAAGCTATCATAGCATGAGATGAAGCTAGAGAAGTGGAAGCAAAACAGTCAGTAAGAAGAGGAACAATGCTCCTTGCTGAGGCATAAAGGCTTATGCAAATGGTGGGTCAGACTCATTTTCTTAAAATTTTAGAGCCTCCAAGGATTGTCCCAGTTGATACAGACACTCATGCAACAGGGCCAAACACTACATAAACAAATCCAACAGAGGGGATCATCACTCAGGTCGAACCAAGTTAACTATAGACCCAAATGGAGCAACCTACAATAGTTATAACACCACAAAGATCGTCAAGGGCACCGACCAGAACAAGTTTACCCATGTTCCTGGTCAATTTAATAACCATATATGATGATGATGAAGGTTTAGTAACATATCACATAGCCCTGATACCTATTACTTATGAGGAAGCACCAGGATAAATGGCTGCCCCAACCGTAGAAGGAATATTATAGGATTCAGAACGAAGGGACATTGACATTGAGAACGCCCATGTTAGTGTGACTTTCCCACAACAGGAAACTCAGCCTTTAGACGAGGCAAGGTCACCTCATAATGATGGGGATACTGATAATTATCAACCTAATGTATAAAATACATTCGAGGGAGAAAAGGATGAATATGAATAAGAACAAAAATGGAGATATGAACAACAAGAAATCAATGTCCCATTAACAAAAAATATAGTGACTGCAGTTTTTCCATCCAATTCCTCACTTCAGATAGTAACACCACCACCTGGAATTGACCAATAGAGAGCTTCATCACAAAAAATCATAGGGGACATTCCCTCTGAAGCAATGAAAGAGACAACCAACAATACAGAGTAATCACCCATAACTTCCACACAATAGAAGACATTAACAAAAGAAAGCAACAATCAAATGCCTACCATGGAAAAGGGGAAGGAACCTACTATGGAACATTTCTATATGTTAGGGATATTGGGAAGTACCTTATCTTGGGGAGATCAACAAATTCCTGAACCTGTTGACGAGGTTACTGATGTGAAAGCTATCTCTTATGACAAGAAAAGAAAGGCAGTGTTGTAAATGTCAAAACAAGGAGGTTGACTTTAGATAATAATATGTTTGTAGCCACAAAAGAAACTTTATTTGATAAAGAAAATACCAAGGTGAGTGAGATTCTTAGAGTTTGGATGGCTATAATTGATGCCACACTAGATAGAGAGAAAATGGATGAATGAGAAGCTACTGCCATGAGAAAGGAATTAGAGCATCTTCGTCATCAAGAATATTATTATTAGGACATCACTCAGGAGAAAATACTTCTTAAAGGTGATTTCATGGAGGTGTATAGTCAAGTCAAATAAAAAAGAAATCTTTTCATGGTCTGAATAGTAGACAATCAGGAAGATGCTCTTATGGGACCAATGACCTACAAAGATATGAAATGATGGTATGAAAAGGCATATCAAGCTTTGGAGCAGATCAAGTACATCAGAGAAGTGCAGACGGGATGGGACACAAAAGAACATGGTATTAGGGTACTCACAGACTACAATATCACCAAAATACACAGAGAAACAAAACGCTAGATGAAAATGGTACAAGAACCTCATCAAAAAATTCAAGAAACATGGGAAGAATGTGTGAAAAGCTAGGAGAAAATAAAGAAGGAAATCAGAGATGTTCCGCCAACCTGAGGATTTCACAGACTTGTGTGATATACTAAAGAAAAACACTAAACTAGACCATGCATTTGAAGAAAAAATATCTCAGATGTCAACCCTTGCCCCAGGAAAGATGAAGAAGTTCATGAATCCCCTGATTAGGTCATTGACAATTTTGCAGCAACTACGTGCCAAGTTGTACAAATACAAAAAACTTGTGGTGGATATGAAAGAGATCCTTAGCGCACCAATGGACCAGCATAGGTTTCCCTATGCCAACACATGTGAAGAGCTCTTTTACCAGTGGTCATAATATGAGAGGAATAATCTGTTGCAGTAGAACATCAATACAACTAGAGATAACAAGAGAAGGACACATGGATTAAGACCACTTTGCTTTTTTTTACTTGATAAGACTCAATGTAGTAGCTATTTTTAGTTAATTTACTTTTATAAATAAGAACATCAGCCATGTATGAGAGGTGATGGTTTTTTCATAGAAAAGAGGATTTTATTTTGTAAGAGAACTATTTCTCGTACAAAGGTGATTGAATTTAGAAGTTCTATGTAGAACCAGAAGCAATTTTTCATCAAAATCGTGAATGTGATTGAACCTGTGGATTGTTTCCATTCTCAAATCTATATTTGCTGATGTATTTAGTAAGTTCTATTATGATTATTTATTAAGTTATCTTAGAACACCTTAATAATGTTAATATTGGGAAGCATAAACAACCCACAAAACATCAACCTTGGAAGATCTTTGTGCCTCAGAGAGAAGAAGGCTTACCTAAAATTTTCTAGGGAGTATTGTTCACATGGTCATATTAAGACTTGAAAACATATGAAACCAAGATCATTCATCACACTATCCCATTAAGACTTGAAGTTAATCCCTTCCAAAAAAAGTTACAAAAATTTCACCTATCTCTCGAACCCTTGATGAAGAAACAACTCAAGAAGCTCTTAGATGCAAAAATAATATTCCAGGTAAGGCATTCTACATGGGTATCCAATTTGGTTCACGTTAAGAAAAATTCAGGGGAAATTCACCTATGTGTAGAATTCATAAATTTAAATAGGGCTTATGCAAAGGATAACTACCATGTCCCTCCTATGGAACAACTCCTGCAGACCGTATCGGAAGTAGAGATCTTCTCACTCTTGGATGGGTTCTCTGGATATAACCAAGTGCTAGTATCAGAAGAGGATAGACTGAAAATGACCTTCTGAATGAAATGGTGAACATTCGCTTACAACCACATGCATTTTGGGATAATTAACACAGGGGCCACCTTCCAAAGAGCCATGGATGTGGCATTTTGGGGATTGATCAACAAATGTGTGGTAGTGTACCTAGATGACGTTATTGTCTACTCCAAGGACAAGGCCGACCATATTTCCAATCTTACACAAATTTTTGAAAGATGTTGGAAGTATGGGATATCTTTGAACCCAAAGAATTCTATATTTGGAGTAGAGGAGGGAAAAATCTTGGGCCACATAATTTCTAAGGATGGTATCCACATCGATGCTAAACGTATAAAGGAAATCTCACAATTACTGCGACCTCATAATAAGAACGCTATGCAATCCTTCTTTGGGAAGATTAACTTCATGATAATTTTCACTCTGGATTTCACAGAGACAGTAAAACCCATGTAGAGTATGATACACAAAAACATTGAATTTAAGTGTATGGATGAGGGAAAAGAAGCCTTCGAAAAAATTAAAACCACCATATCGCAAGCCCCTATCCTACGCAACTTGAATTTTAGTAAAGACTTTTTTCTCTACACCTTTGCATCAGATCAATCATTAGTTGTAGTCCTTACTCAAAAGGATGATGAAAACAATGAAGCACCAGTTTCATTCATGAGAACCAATTTACAAGGGCCAGAGATTAATTACCCCACCATAGACAAGAAAGCATATGCAGTCTACAAAGCAGTACAAAATTTCAGATCCTATATCCTAAAAAACCATGCTAAAGTCATAGTGCCTCATCCCATTGTCCAATCATTTTTCACAAAACAAGAAATGGGTGAGAGAAGGGGAAATTGGATGGTTGTCATCCAAGAGTTCGACCTATATATAAAATCAACCAAGATAGTCAAAGGTCAAGGATTGTGCAAAATTGTCGTAGAAGCTGAAGACCAAGTTGATTAAGAAGATTTCGGTTGGGAAACTAAATTATCTCTATGGTGTAGTGAATTCCTATATTTACCACCCGGTCAAGACTCATGGTATGAAAATCTATCTTATTTTCTCCATCATGGGACATGCCCTGAAAATCTAAATCCTAAAGAAAGAAGAGACCTTAGGATAAAATATTCTCAATACCGCCTCATAAATTTTGTTTTGTTTCAGATGAATTATGATGGAGTACTACTTAGATGTCTTGAGCATGATGATGCCAAAAAGGTATTAAAGGATCTTCATGACAAACCAACAGGTGGTCATTTCGCAGGGGAAACCATTGCTCATAAGATATTAAGGGTAGGGTACTATTGGCCCACTTTGTTTAGGGAAGCTCACACATATGAAAGAATATGTAAAACCTATTAGTTAAGTATCGAAAAAGAGAAGAAGGTGTCGATCCCACTTCAACCATTAACCATATCTAGGCATTTTGAACAATGGAAAACATATGTTATAGGAGAAATCAATCCAAACTCTTCTAAACAACACAAATATATATTGACAACCACAAATTACTTCACAATATTGTCATAAGCCATTCCACTCACTCATGTTAATGAAAAGGTAGTGATCCAATTCTTGGAACAACACTTGATAACAAGGTTCGAATCAAGCACTTATCATAAATAGGTAGTTCAGATATGGAAGATCAAGCACTAAGCACATTCATATCAATCAGATCTAACATTCTGCAAATCATTAGCATAGAGCATAAGAAGATCTATCTATCTCTATCAAAGCTCTTAGAAAGAAAATACATAAACACATTAAAGAAAATCACAAAGTATAACAACACAGTGTTTACGTGGTTCACCCCCACCCTGGGGCTACATCCACCAACTCTTCTTACTTATTAGCTTCCTCAATAGGTTACATGCACAGAGCCACCAAAACCTTACTCCGCCTAGGACAGGAGATCTACACAGCTCGCTAGATCCTCCTTCCCCGAGTAGATCTAAGCACACAACCTTTCACAACTCATTACAACAACTTGCACACAGCTATGCATGTCTCACACAGGCACAAGAACTTACAAACCTTACTTGCACTTACCATACATTTACATCACATAGATTCTCTACACCACTTAGATGCGTCCTTCATTACATCGCCTAGTCTTATATTTATACTTTACAAAATAGGCCTCAACATGGGTAAACCCATGGGCCGACATCCCATTCCCATTACATTATCCCCAAAACCCAAAAGGGACCCAAAAGTGGGCCAATATCCCATGATCTCCAGTTCATCTTGCGCTCCTTCTTTGACAGGCTGTCGAAGTCCCAAATTAGGTCAACATGACCAAGAATCTCCCAAAACTTGGTCAAGGGCCAACAGGCCCCCAACACTCACCTGTGACGTGTCCCGAGTCACTCTGGTCTAGGAAACTCTGCTTCGAAAGCCTCAAGCTTGGCTCGAGCTTCTTTGACTTGCTGTTGTGTTATGGCCTCTTGCTCGGAGAATTCCTAGATCACTACGCCATTCACACGCCATTCTAGGCATTGTTCTACTGCATTAACAACCTACTATAGCTCTGCTCCTCAGCTTTCAAACTCTATGAAAAATTGGCATGCCTTATATTGTATTGGTTGGAGTCATTGAGTTACTTCCATAACTCTTCTTTGAATCATATGAATCTGCTGCTCGGCGGTGCGTTGCTCTTGAGAGCACTTCATTCTTTCTATGGGTGATAGGGCTTTCAAATGTGCCTGTAATGTGTCTACGTGCTGCTTCACTTCCTAGAGTTGCGACTCCAGTGCCTGCAATTCTGGATTCTTGGTGAGTTTCTCATATGTTTGGGCATTGTGGTTACTCAACTTCTTGCATTCTATGGAAATGGATTTTAGTCTGTCAACTACATTGCGGGAAGTTTCTTCTCTTTGGTCCCTTATATCCTGCGGGGTCTCAGGCACAGTGCGAAGCTCCAAATATGCTATGCACTACTGGATCACTTCTTCAAGATGCGCCACCTGCTGTGGAACTCGCTCTTCGGTTTTTACTTCTACGACTGTCACAAAGCGAAGTGCTCCATTGAACATTTCCTTTACTTCGAGTTGCTCTGCGAAAAAGTATTCCTTGCTTTTCTGTAGCTGTGCTTTCTCTTCATCCCACTTTGCTTGTAGATTGATCTTTTCCTGTTCTACATATAGATGTTGTTAGACAAGTACTCCCTATACTTGTGCCAAATCCTGGGTGGCTTGCGTTGTTTCTTCCTGCACACGTCGGAGGCGAGCTTCGAGTGTGTCGACGATTCGATGGAGTTTAGTTGGCTCATCTCCCAGTTCTGGTGTTCCTACTGACAGAGGCGCAATGGAGACTATGCGGTTGGATTGTAGTGCCTGTTGCACCCCTTGGAGCTCGATCTCAATTTGATTGTACATCTCCTCCTGTTTAGCCTCTTTCTTCTCGACTATCTCCACTGAAGCATCATTCAGGGTTGTTATGATGAAATTAAAATCATCTAAAGTGAGGGAATTCCACATCTTAGTTACAATAGGTTTTGATTTCTTCTGGGAGGAAGGCTTCGAGGGGGAAACCTTCATTTTATTCGATGGGTATCATCATTCCTAGGCAATGTTACCTCACCTTTCTTCTACTCATCTTATGTGACTTCTACCTCTTCTCCATCACCCCCTTCCTCTGGTGACATGGAAGCAGTCCTTACAGATGCATTGTCTACATCTTGAACTTCTTTAGTCTTCTTTTTCTTGCTAGGTCTGGGTGTATCCTATGCAGCTTCAGGGATTTCTATATTAGACATCTCTGCAGGGTCTACTAGAATAAGGAGGTATGTTGATCATTCCTTAGTTATATCCTCGATGTATTCTTCTATCAACTTGTAGTAGGACTGCAACTATTTCTTATGTTCATTGGCGTGTGGTGTGATGTAAATAAAATTTCGATCAGTGATGAATTTCATCAAGGGCCGAAACCTGTGGAGAGTATTCGGGGTCATACAGGGCTCAGATTGGATGGTTGTCTTCAGCTGATTGTAGTATGTATGGAACACAACATTTGACTACCATTTCTTATTCATGTCACTGGAATACCACAATGTACTGAAATTCACAGCCATAGGTTCAAATGGATTGATTTCTGGGAAGGTCGTACCTTCCAACATCTCCCATGCAACAAATGTGATCAAGATCAACAAGAAGCTGAAATGAAATTCATATCCTTGGTCTTGGTATTCTTTGCAGTCCAGTTCTAATTGGTTCACTAGGTACTTCGCCCAGTTTATCTAAATTCCTTCCGCACACTTCCCTGCGAGGTTGACTACAAAACTAGTGACTTGGGTCAGCTGGTTCTTTCTCACTAACTTCCCTGCAATCAACTGACAAGTGAGGTGCATTGTGCCACTATGAATAGAAGCTACCTTGTATCCTCTCATTCCTTTCTCAATTTCACCATATATCTCTTTGATTCTCTGCGCTAGTGCTAGGTCTGTGGTTTTTCCAGGGTAGAAATATTGCGGATTAGGGCCTTGCATACTCAACCTTGTGATCCAGTGAATCAAGGTTGGGTTCACTATTATACGACGATTCAGCCACAAGTATCCACCATGGTAACATGACAACAACATATTGACACATGCATTCACCTCCTGGTGTCTTCCAAAGTGAGGAATCTTCATGACGTTCAACAGAGTGGATTGTGTGAGGTTATCGGTCCATGATTGAGGGATGATATTCAAGTTCTTTCCTTTTGTCTTAGTTAGGTACTTGTATGGAGTGAGCATGTTATAAACCTTCTTGTCATCGAGGTTGAAGTCGCTAAACTTCAATGCTGCAATCTTATCTTGGTTTGCTTGAACTACGTGTATCCCTTTCAGGAGGTACACAAGGTGTAATAAAAGTCTCGGGGCACACTATCTCGATTCACTGCACCACTCAAAGGTGGAATATAGGCAGGTAGTATGCTCGGGATCAATTTAGTGTTTGTGAGATCATCCCTGTGCATGTTTATCTTTTCATCTACTGGTCGAGATGGTCTGGCTCGAGAAGTGGATGGAGATGCTTGCACTGTTCTCGTGGGTGAATCGTGTACACCTGTAGATAATCCTCTCTCCGAAATGACTCTTTCAGTCATCAAGTCGATCAAAACTTCTTCAACAACTTTCTCTGCAGCGCTGAGATCATCTGACATAGACACTCGGGGTTAACTAGATGGGTTTCAGTATTAACTTAGAGACTGTAATGAAAGAGATGAAAACAAGGCAATGATCACTGTGAAAAATAAGCTTAATCTGCGGGCTCAAACTCTCAATTAGAAAAATGTGTTCTCGGTGCATGGTGCGATGGGCTAAATAGATAAATCGGAAATGGTTCGCTTGCAATGGGTATGGGGCCTCCATTAACGTTGTTCTTTCCATTATGGTGCAGTCCAATGGTTTGGTGGCGACCCATAAATGACTTTATATCCATTTAGGGTGTCGGTCGAAAGGATATATCGTCCCCAACGGCTATATTGCTTTGCCACGACGAAGTGCCATATGTCATTGTTCTGATATCTCGACGAAGCTCCAATTCTGCAAATTTTCTTTCTGTGAAGTTCCTTCTGGAACCTTCTGTAACTTTTCAATCTTAGCCCTCTTCTTACTTAACTTCCTAGCCTTCTTTCCAATGAGCTTCATCTCGGTATTCCTTTTTCCATTCTGATTCTTATCTTCTTTGGACACAGTCACTTCGCGTTGTTGAAATTCTTTCAGGGGTAATACTTCTGCTTTATCTAGAGTAGGTACTTTAGTCTTCTGTGGGTCTTCTAATGTTCTTGTAGCTTCGACATCTGGGTCACTAGTGTTAAATATCTTCGATCTGTTCTCCTGTTCTTCAATCAAGTGTGCAATCCTTCTGGTCATGAAATATTTTAACTCTTGTTTCTTCTGTTCTAAGTCTTCTTCTTCTTCCTTATTTCTAGCTTGATCTCTATCAATCCAAGGTTTTCCTAATAACATGGTAAATGGGGCGTTGTCCTCAATAAATTTAATAATATCAAAATCTTCTTCTGTCGAAGTTCCATTAGCACTCATAGGTATCTGAGTGAGATTCCCACATAGGTTCACCAACTTTCCTCTGAATAATCTTATTCCTCCTAGTGAAGGAATCATATCAGGCTTCCCTAAAAGTTCCCAAGTTCTTTCTGTCATAACATTCACCCATGTTTCCTCATCCAGAACACAGTCTATGTCGAAGTCTCCTATTCTTTCTTTAATGCATTCTTTTTCTTTGAAGATATTTGATAAACTGACATGTCGGTGATCATTCAGGGTTTCTTCCATCTGTAGCAATACCTTCTCTGATTCTTTCTGGGGTTCTGTCATAATCTTAGCTTCTAGATTTTCCTTAGGGTTTCTTGTCTCATGTTCATTCCTTCAATCTTAGCAATAATTCTAGAGAAATCCAACACTTCATGGTCCATAGCTTTGCAACAAATACAACTAGGTCTTCTTCCAAGGCATTCCTTATCAAGATGTCTTGGTTTTCTGCAACTGTAACAAAGGGTTAATCCTCTTTTTCTTTTAAATGATCCCCAACCCTTTTTGTACTGCGTGCTAGGATCATGGGAGCTAACCTACAACAAATTCTTTCTAGGATCCTACATCCATTTATTAGTCCAAACATTCTGTCTATGCATAGGTATAACATATCTTTCACTATTCTTATCAGATCTACTCATATCAAACCTTCTTTCATCTATTAGTGCCCTAATTTTCAAGCTAGGACATAATCTATCAAGCATACCTAGATCCATACTTTAGAAACAAAAATTTCCACTTATCTTACTTTTACATAGCACAAAGCTTTCAAATCTAAAACTTTTCACTATTCTTACATTTATCAGAGCAGAGATCTTACAGATCTTACCTCTTTTCTTCAGATCTGACCTTCCTCTTAGCACAAAGCTTCTCAGGTCAAGTAAAATGTTGTGCACTAGGGCAACAGATATACACACTGAGCTTTCACAACTTCAGGATGAATCTTTGCACAAAACTTCTTCTTTCTCAGTGCCCAACAATCACAGTTTCAGGTCCCGACAACAAAACCATTTGTTGGCACAGGGGCAGACCCAAGGTTCAATGCTACAATAACACACCAACAAAACTCTAACAACCAGCCCTTTCAGCAACACCTGTAAAGTAGATGAAGTCTCACTCGAGGTAGAGGAAGGGGTGGTTGCAATACTCAGGTGTCTGCAACGTTAGTTGGGACACAAATTCGTGATTATACTTCTTTATAAGGCACTTAGCACCAATAGTTCCTCAATACTCAACCACTAATCTACTGGGTGGTTAGAACAGAGCATCGCATCATTCACTCAGATTTGATGTATTCAAACACTTATCATAAACAGGTAGGTCAGATATGGAAGATCAAGCACTAAGCACATTCATATCAATCAGATCTAACATTCGACAAATCATTAGCATAGAGCATAAGCAGATCTATCTATCTCTATTAAATCTCTTAGCAAGAGAAAACATAAACACATTAAAGAAAAGCACAAAGCAGAACAAAACAATGTTTACGTGGTTCACCCCCACCCTGGGGCTACGTCCACCAACTCTTCTTCTTTATTAGCTTCCTCAATAGGTTACATGCACAGAGCCACCAAAACCTTACTTCACCTAGGACAGGAGATCTGTGTAGCTCGCTAGATCCTCCTTCCCCAAGTAGATCTAAGAACACAACCTTTCACAACTCATTACAATGACTTGCACCCAGTTATGCAAGTCTCACACAGGCACAAGCACTTACAAACCTTACTTGCACTTAGTATACATTTACATCACATAGATGCTCTACACCACTTAGATGTGTCCTTCCTTACATCGCCTAGTCTTCTATTTATAATTTACAAAATAGGCCTAAACATGGGTAAACCCATGGGATGACATCCCATTCCCGTTACATTATCCCAGAAACCCAAAAAGGACCCAAAAGTGGGCCGATATCCCATGATCTCCACTTCATCTCGTGCTCCTTCTTTGATAGGCTGTCGAAGTCCCAAATTAGGTCAACATGATCAAGAATCTCCCAAAACTTGGTCAAGGGCCAACACCGACTCTTCTTCAGATGAGAGTTCTTATTCATTGGATTCAGTTGATTCAGATACTGATTCAATAAAGTCAGATGCATATTCAATGCACGCAGATGCAAATATAGAGCCAGAGCTGAGGCCCAAGTGGGCCAAGACTACTCTTCAGGATGCAAGAGATCTTGTTGGGGATCCAACTGATACAAGGAGGAATTGATCTGATTTCAAGGAGCCTCCTCTTGCACTCACCGCCACTGAACTGTTGCCACCTAAGAATATTTTATTGGTTCAGTCTTCAGATCCATAGTCCTATGGCGAGGCTACTAGGAATTCCTTTTCATAATTCGCCATACCAAGGTGCACCGTTTTTCTAAAGGAAGCACCATGCTAAGGTTATTAAAAAAAAAAAAATTGGTTCCCTATGTAACACCGGACACACCGGTGCATCATATAATCGATCGCACCGTGATAAGGTTAAATAAAAAAATTACTCACCATTGTAGGATTTTCTTCAAACAATATATACTTCGGTGCACTCCATAGTAACCTGACGCACCGGTGTGCACCCGTGCTCTAAAAGGGCACAATATGTTTGGGTTATTTGTAAAAAATATTAGTCGATGTGCTACATAAATATTTTAGCACCGGTGTGTTTAGTCATCGAGTGCACCGGAACAAGGTTTAATAAAAAAACATTTAACAGCCGTGAAATTCATTTTTACCATTTTCATTGTTGTATAGATCCAAAGCACTGATGCAACTTTTGCCTCTCTGAAGCGCCCTATCGTCGGTTCTTTCCTTTTTTTCCTTCCTTCCGTCTATTGCTCTATGCGTGGCTCTCAAATTTTTCCAAACGGTGGGAAATTTGGTTTTTTTGACTACATGTAAACCATGCCTCCCCGACAACAACATGTCTAGGCAATATATTTGTTTCTTTATAACTTAAGATTTCAGTTGATTAAAATTTAAAATTGATTTAATTTTTCTTTGTTGAAAAAAAAAATTTGTGCAGTGCGTTTGAGACATTCATCTCGCACCGCGACCGGTGCACCTTATAAATTTATAGGGTGCACCACAACATAATTTTAAATTCCTCGATGGTGCGTAGGTAAAAAATAATTCACTGGCACGTCCATTTATCGACGCACCGCGTCAAATTATATAGCTATTCATCGGTGTGTCTCAATACCTCACCAGTTCATTATTGTACATGGCGCATCGCGTGAATCAGATATATTATTTTGTGTGGTTCATTAGTAATCGTGCACATTGGTGCATTCATGTTTACAAATGCACTGTTATAAAAAATTGACATTTTGTCGTAGTGCGCCCTGTAAATTCTCTGTGTGAACCGCAAGCAGTGTGAGTCGAATGACTTGAACGCACCACCCGGAACAATTACATCAAAAATTACAAAGTTTCGTACTCATCAATTTTAAAAAACTGTTGGGGCAGTGCATCGTCGTTACTTAAATGCATCCATGCATATAAGGAATGTATAGGCATCGCCTTAACTAATTTTTAAAAAATTGTTTTACGGTGCGTTAGGATTTTAATTTGTTTTTATTTTAAGCAGTGCATAGGATAATAGTAACGCACCGGTGGGGTGGTGTGTCAATTTTAAAAAATTGGTGGGGTGGTGCGTCTATGTTACTTAAAACCATCGGGGCATATAAGGAATGTATACACACTGCCTTAACTAATTTAAAAAAAATTGTTTTACGGCCCGATAGGATTTTAATTTGTTTTTATTTTAAGCGGTGCGTAGCGTAACCGTAATGCACTAGTGCATGGGTTTACCTAACCACACCAATGCAGTAGGTTTATACAACACACCGCATAACATAATATAATTTTTTTTATACGGTGTGTTATTTTACACTGGTGCACTGTGGGAAGTTCTCACAAGTTATGTATGCACTGCGGGCGATGCTTGACTATTTTTCAGGCGCACCAGTTATGAAATTTACTTATTTTTTTAAGTTATTTTTTAGTATTTATAAATAAATTTCTCATTTAGTAAATTTTTTATGTTTTATGTATGAGTGAGGCTTATGTATTTCATATGTTAATCATGTATAAAAGTGAGTGGAGAGAGCAGCAACAACAACAACAAAGGGTGGACCTGTACAATGTTGTACGAGAATGAGAGGCGAGGGAGAGGGAGAGGGATTTGTACCCTCACCCTATTACTGCAGCGAATCATGTTCTCTTAAGGAATGTATGTATCCTTAAGTACTATGAGGAGGCTACATCCTTGAAGGGGCACTCTGGGTTGTTGGTGCATCTGATCCGTTGATGGGATGTTCATCGAAAGGCTTTCTGTGTGGGTCTGGATCAGTGGTACCATCCCACTAAGGAGGATATTTACTTTATCACTGGCATATCTAGGAGAGGGGATGATTTTCCCCAATTCCAATATGTCCCAGTAGGTGTTGCAATAGAGAGTCAACTCATGTACTCTCAAAAATATATTGGGGTTTATGTACTTTCCCTAGCTGATTTTCAAATGTCTGGTGGACAACTACATATTGATTCTTTCGGTGTAGAGGAGGTTAGGTGCCTCTCACTATTAGTGATGACCATAACACACTTTACCAGTGATGGGTAACACATTAGTTGGCCTCTTTTGTATTATGTTTATTTGTTGGTATAGAGGCCACAGTGTATTAGATGGTTTGCCATTTTTTTGTGGCAATTTTGTATAGCCCTAGACAGATGTCGTACTATGATACGTGGGAGGTCAAACAAGTTTCCTTTTTGCTTCAAAGTTGTTTTGCTTATTTTTTGAGAGGTTTCCAGAGAAGAGGCATACTTTTTTCCGTCATCTTTCTAGGCCAAGGACTCATGTACTGATGCACATGTGGGGGGAGATGATGCCTAAGAGGGGCCAACCGGAGTTTATGGCCAGGATTTCCCCAGACACACTGGGGCTACTATCTAGTGAAGTGGATCACATGTTTATCATGGGGTCATGTCCTTACGCAGGTTTGGATTGGAGAGGATGTTTGAACATCCTCTTCACACCAGATGAGCCACCAGATGATAGAGGTAATATTAGTGTTTTGTTTAATTAATCTAGTTTCGTTTTATTTTCTTACTTAATTAGAATAAAATTAATTCTAACACATTCTTTAACTTGTTTTATTAAATTGTTTAATGAAATTGTCTAATTATTGTTGTGTACTAGATTTGTGAGCTAGCTAATTAATGATGTTTATATGTTCTAGAGGTATATATAATTAATCAGATGACATTAGCGAATTTATATGTGTATTTTAGATGATTTTTATGTTTGTTAGATGGTTATCATCATGATATTTATTTTTATTAAATGATCTTTATTATAGATTATGTATTGGTGAACTTGTATCAAAATTTTATATATGAAACATAAAGACTTAATTACAAAAAAAAAAAATGCAAAGATATTTTTATAAATTACAAAGTTCAATATGGTTGAAACTATAATTGTAAAATTACCATAAACATTTTCCTATTGCATAGATAGTTCATATATATATATATATATATATATATATATATATATTCATTCTAACTAAATTATTTTTCAAAAAACAAATCACATATGAATAAATGTTATTTTCCATTTGTTGGAGCCGGAGGTCACTCCTGGATTGCTAGTAGGAGCAGAGCCTGACGCCCATCAGTTTAATGTCACGATTTGTTTTAAGGGGGTGATCAAATGGAAGGAAACTCAAAACGGTATCGTCTCAACTCAGAAACTAGGCCAGGCATGCATGAACAAGTGAGGTCTTGATAAACTCCAAACAGTGAGTCGTAATAAAGGGTGAGTAGGGGGAAGACTTGCATAAGAAGAGTGCGAAGGTCTATCACATACATCAAGTTCGTAACAGACTGGAGAAGAAAGCATTCGAACACAAAGTCCTTTTATATTCAAACATAGAAAACCAAAGAATACAATAATGTCACAACAAATCCTTTATCATAACATAAATGCAACAATCCACGTGAATCATTCGACTGTGAAATCTCCGGCACGAGATGAAACATAGATGGAAAAAGGAGAACTGTTTGTCATAAAGCAAGAAGTCTCAAACACAGAGGCATAACCAGGAAACCAAAATATTTGCTGAAAATTTACAGTCGGGAGCTTAGCTCTACCATCGATAGATACAAAAATGGCGAAAATGCCTTCATATACTCAGAACAACAACAACAGCAGAACCAAGACACTGCATTGAAAGCTTTGTGTCTGCATGGCTTCTGACAGTCAACATCTAAAAGATCGTGCAACTTATGTCAGACGCAATCCAACTCTTGACAGATCCAGTGGCGAATCGACGTGCTTTTAATTCATTGCCGGGCTTTCCCATTATGGCGGAGGTGATGTCTAACCACCACCAACCACTTCAATAACTGCTTCGCCGAGATCGAGGATAACCCGGCCAACTCGACACTTTTGCAACGTGGAGGGCCTCTCGCGCTGCCACCTGGAATAACTGAATGGCTTGAAGAATATGCGTGGAGGCCAGCACGGAATATGGGGCACATCAATGGAGTGATGGGGCCGAAACAGCGGGGGGCGGAGTAAGAAGCGATGAGGGAGCGAGGGAGGTTACAGGGGAGACACATGGAAAAAGGCAATAAGCAGAGGAGGCAGGAGAGTAGATGTGATGGATATGGGAAGTTGACGGGGAGGGAAGGAGACACGTGGCAGGCAGTGTGTGGATGATGAGAAGGAAGGGAGACTACGTGGACCAAAGAGGGGATGCGGACGGATGACACACATCAACAGGAGAAAGGTGGTCTAGAAGACGACATGTCGGGAGAGGGGCCCACGTAGGCTAAACGCAGGGCAACTGAGAAGGGCGAGACTGACCCAACGTCGTTGATCTGGACGCACTGATCTGGACCATTGGAGAGGTGCGCCCCCGATTCCGGACCCCCCCCATCCACTTAAAGGTAGAAAGGAAGGGGGGGTCCGGAATGGTCTTCATCGTCGTTGATCCGGGCACGCTGATCTGGACCATTGGAGAGGTGCGCCCCCGATTCCGTACCCCCCCCCCCCACCCGCTTAAAGGTAGAAAGGAAGGGGGGGTCCAGAATTGCATATGTGTCGTTGATTTGGGCACGCGGATGCACGCCGTCCAGATCCATTCACTGTTTACCATGGGCACATTTACATCCGAACTTAGGACAAGTGGGTTTTTAACCCATTCTTTTGCATTCTAACCCCTTTATAAGAAATATCGTTAACATTTGGCTCCATGGGGGATAGAGTCGTCCCTGTGATGCTCTAAGAACACTTTTGCAGATTCAGTGCCTTTGCTGTTGGGCTATGGAGTCATTTATTAGTCCGAAAAACAAAAACAAAACACTATTTACAAAAAAAAACAAAAAGAGCGGAATATGGCTCATAGAAAACATTTTTTTAGGAAATGCTCATTCACTGGGCCATTGAAAACTTCTTTGCCTTCCAGATCCTACAACCTGTAAGTGTTATTCGAAAATACTTCAAGGATCTTGAAAGGCCCAAACCAGAGGGCATCAAACTTCCCGTGCTTGCCTCTGTCTTGCCTGGGTGCGTCCCACTTGAGTACCAGGTCACCCTGTTTGAATTCTTTCTTTCTGTTCTTCCTGTCAAAAGCCTGCTTGATCTTCTGCTGATGATTGTAGGCTCTGTCCAGGACCCATTCTCTGATCTTCTGCACTTCCACCATCTGATGAATTCTTTTGAGCACATGGTTAGGTTCCCCCTCAAAGTCTTGGAGGAGATTTTCCACAGGTAAGGTGAGCTGAGTGGGGAAAACGACCTCTATTCCATAAACCAGTTGGAAGGGTGAGAGGCCCAGGGATTTCTTTGTTGTCACCCGATCAGCCCAAAGAGAAAATTTGAGCTTTGAGTCCCAGGCCCTTTTATTTTCCTCCAGTAGCTTCTTGATAAGCTTGATTAGGCTTTTATTGGAGGACTCTGCCAGTCCGTTTCCTTGAGGATAGTAGGGAGTGGAGTGAATCAGGGAAATCTGGAACTGTTCACAGAATTTGACCAGAGGCTCAGACCGAAAGGGAGAAGCATTATCAGTAACGATTCTGCTGGGGCAACCAAATCTGGCTATGATATCTTCGAGGAAGCTGATGATCACTTTGTGAGAAGTTCTTCTGGTAGGAACAACTTCTATCCATTTGGTGAAGTAGTCAGTTGCAGTCAGAATCCATCTGTGTTGGCCATTTGAGGGAGGGTGAATTTCTCCAATAAAGTCCAGTCCCCACTGCTGAAAGGGTGCTGAAACTACTACCGGCTTTAATGGCAGAGATTTGAGCTGCTTCTTCCCTAAGAACTTCTGGCATTTGATGCAAGCTCTAATTTCTCTGCAGACATCAGGAAATAAGGTGGGCCAGTAATACCCAGCTCGGAGAATCTTGTGAGATGTGGTCTTCCAAAAATAATGACCTCCACAGAGACCGCTATGAAAATCGAACATAACCTTATGGGCCTGCTGTGGGTCTAGACACCTCAGTAATACCCCCTGGGGATCTTTCCAATACAAGGCTTGGTCTATGAGGCAATACCTGATGACTTTGAGGTTTAAAGCTCTTGCCTTGCTTTTTTCCATCCCATCGGGAGGCTTTAATTCTTGCAAAAAGTACATGATATCTTTGTACCAGGGGCACGCTACTAGTGGTACAGTGCTTTGGGAACTCCTATTGGATGACTCTGCAAGATACCAGATATATAAAATATGCAGAACAGAAACGAAATGCTAGAAATGACAGAATAACAGTAAAATATCCAGCATAATCTTCACAATACATAGAAATGATATACGAAATAGCAACAGATATAGCACTTTGAATTAGAGAGCAATGTTCACAGGCCTCTTCAAGGGGGCAACCTCCAGTCGAGCAGTTCTCTATTACAATAATATCCAAGCTAGGGTTCTCATACCCTCGACTCCTATTTATACTAAAAAGAAGCATCTAGAGGAAGATCCTTCTAGAAGCGGAAGCTTCTATTAGGTCTTCTTA
>ML780410.1:864095-885506 GCA_009831015.1 Picea engelmannii | reverse complement strand
GCTTAAAGGTAGAAAGGCAGGGGGGGTCTGGAATGGTCTTCATCGCCGTTGATCCGGGTGCGCTGATCTGGACCGTTGGAGAGGTGCGCCCTCGATTCCGGACCCCCCCCCGCTTAAAGGTAGAAAGGAAGGGGGGGTCCGGAATTGCATATGTGCCTTTGATTTGGGTGCGCGGATGCACGCCGTCCAGATCCATTCACTGTTTACCACGGGCACATTTACATCCGAACTTAGGACAAGTGGGGTTTTAACCCATTCTTTTGCATTCTAACCCCTTTACAAGAAATATCGTTAACACCATTGTACTAATTACTTGTTTGTAATAGACTCTTCTACACTAAAAATTGTCATTATAAAAAGTTATGATCTCCAATGATAAGAATTCTATTGACCCTAAAATTTTATGGATGCAAATTAATCTTCCGATTGTTATTTTTGTCAATATTTTGAAAGTTGATTGCTATCAAATTTTAAATTACTTCATTAATTGTGGTTTTACTCAACATTGAGTCATGATTTTATAAATATTTCTAAAAACAATGACAAAAGTATGTAAACTAACAAAGATTTTAGTTAAAAACCAAATTATCACAAAATCATGTTAGAAATTTAATTTTTAAATTATAGACCACATTATATGTTAAATATCTTACTTTTAAATCTACAAAATACGTAAGCATAAACTCAATTTTTGAATCATTGTGTTAACATATTGTTGATGCTTGAATCCGTCATGATAGAAACAACAACCTCACGAGGATATGAATCCTCCTACATTTTTATAGAGGTGGTACTTGTCTTTGGCTTATGATATTCTTAATTACTTCAAGATCAAGAAATAATATAGGACCTTAAAATGATACAGTCTATTATGCTCAAAGAAAGATTACAATGCTGAAAAGTAAAATATTTATAAAAAGAGCATTCTTGAGGAACGCCACACATCACACATTGCACAAAATAAACAAAATTTCCTCACATCCAACATAGTGAAAATAAAGATTTATGATCACATCAAAATAAAAGAAGATGGTTTGGACACACAAGAGAACTTTCAAAGAATAAGTGTTTGTATAGCTCAAAACAATATCATGATAGATCAATTTCAAATATTTTATACTCAAGACTCTGAGTTATGAAATACAATCAAAATTGATCTTGAATTAGTTCTCTAGGATTTTTGAAAAACTAATAAAATTTGTTACAATTCCCTGGAATTTAAAAGTGTTTGTTCAAAGGATTAGGATTGGGGCTCCCGCGGACCATAAAACAAACATATAAAAGAAGATAGAACGTAGAAGGAAGAAAGTGGGCGGATGTCGAACAACAAAATATGGAAATAAGACAAAGAGAAAGTTATCAGAATTCGGTTATACCTTTCTATTCAAAGAAGACGAATAACTAGATGAAAACTGATAAAGAAAGAAGAATGTGACATGTGTCACTCTCTTTTTGTTACTTTGGTTACGTCATCCGCAATATTTTCAAGTGACATGTGTCACTCTCTTTTTGTAATCATAGTTTTATGATAGACATGTGATTATTGTTTGTAATATTAGTTTTGTGATAGACATGAAATTATTGTTTGTAATCTTAGTTTTATGATTATGTAAGCGTTAAGGGGGATGTTAGAATAAATGCTTACAATAGTATACTTGGTTTGGTTTGTTGGAGGTTGTTGAGATATTCTCTTAACAACGATCTTAGATTAGAAATAGTTAGATCTCACAAGCACTATATAAGTGTGATGTCTTTTGGCTTTGGAAAATATAAGAATATTATTTGTGTGTAACTATCATGCCATGTCTTTTCACCCCAAATTTATCTATACACTATGTCAAAAAGGTAACTATATCCATAAGTTAAGTGGAAAACATTAAAAAAACATATTCATATCCACTTTTCATAGAATTTTGTTTTATAGGTAAATATATATATATATATATATATATATATATATATATATATATATATATATATATATATATATATAAATTGACATGAAAGAAAAATATATTCTCATAAAAAAAATATTTTTATTTTTTATTGTATTAATATTCTTTGCATTACTGCACGAAAGAAGTAAGTCTTTGCTTTGAATGTATTTACAAAAATATATTCTATCCATTATCTTTATCAAAGGTAAGTCTTTGCTTTAAATGTATTTACAAAAATATATTCTATCCATTATCTTTATCAAAGGTAAGTCTTTGCTTTGAATGTATTTACAAAAATATATTCTATCCATTATCTTTATCAAAGGTGATTTCATAGTCTCTCTGCTCTCGTTGTTCCATTGTCTAAATATATTCCATCCATCATCTTTATCAAAGTTACTTTCGTAGTTTCTGTTCGCACGTTATTCCATTATCTTTATCGAAGTTACTGTGATGTTCCTTGCACCTTCTTTATCAAAGTTGCATTCATAATCATATTATTTATTTATTTAGTTCCACCTTGGAATCATATTATTTATTTAGTTCCAAATTTTTATTCCGGGAAACTTGATTGTTATACATGTTTGCAAAACTTGATTGTTGATCCCCGGGAAACTTGATTGCTATAAATGTGTGGAGGGAAGCACAACATGGATTGAGTGGAGGAATATTTCCAAATGGCTCTATTAAAATACTGGCCAGGAAGCCGATACACGATGCAAATGACGATCATAAACTTAGTTGCCTGTTTCGCATGCCTTTGTGGCATTGCCTTTGCACAGCTTGAGTTCAGTGAAGCTCTTACGGGTTCTGTTGGTTTTCCTGATGTAGCAATTGCGTGCTTAGGAAATTTAGCAGTTTTTTTCACTTGTATATTGAGAGGAAGGCTTGATCTGGATATTGGTGCCAGAGATGTTCTGGCCACCAATAGAGGTCCCAAGCTCATGAAGACACAGGGGGGTGAAGACTCTGGACTGACAACATGTAATGCTAATGTTGAAGGTAGAACGAAATATGAAGATGCTGCCGTTCTAATGTTGTCTACAAACACGTCCGATTCTTCCATCGCCGAATTCATGAGGTATATCCACCATTCACATGGTCTGGACTCCATCCTACTCAAATACCTTCCTTTGAGTCATTCCGATACCACCACGGTAGAGAAATGTGATTGCAACCCATTTGTATGCGGGTGCATTTTATTGTGGACAGAGGAGGAAGAGATGAGAATGATGATTGCACGTAGGCTGCCCGGAACACTCAAACGGCTGTCTGATTCCCAGTGTCTGCTGCCATCTTGGAAGTGCCTGATAAATGGCTGCCATGGGTTTGACCAGGGCCTGTTGCATGTGAAGCAGAATGAGCTTGAACGGATGAGGAGGTTGAGAGAGGAAGAATCCGCTCAAATACAGGCGGAGTATACTGAGCTTCAGCCCGATCGGAGGTTGAGAGAGGAAGAATCCCCTGCTACGCCATTCCGTGAATTAGAAATACATGTGAAGGATACTGAGGCTGAGGAATCCCATGATGAAATACATGTGAAGGATACTGAGGCTGAGGCTGAGGCTGAGCGGAGGTTGAAAGAGGAGGAGTCCAAGGCAGAATCCCATGATGAAATACATGTTGATGTGAACGACACTGAGCAGCAGAGGTTGACAGAGGAGGGATCCAGAGCGACATCCCCTGCTGCCGTCTGTCAAATACTTGATCGTTACGGCTATTATTATTATTTGCTGAAAGAGCATGGTTGCATCTGCATTCCACTGCGTGAAGCAGGCGAGGATGAGTGGACAAAGCTGCTGATCAGATTTATGAGGTCTAAAGATAAGGAAGGCAGAGGAGTCAGAGTTTTCGCTGCGGATGCCATGGAGAAATATATCGATTGGAGCGGAGAATCGGTATCGGTAACAACAGACAGAATATCAGAATACTACACCGGTTTCTCGTTATTAGTGCAAAGATTGATAGAAGTAATAGTGAACTTTGTGCTAACTGGGTGGTTAAGAGTGGATGGTTTGTCTAGCGCTCTCATCGCCAGACGGGTCGTAAGAGATTATCTTGTTGATAGTAAAGGAACTGCCTTTACTGCCAATGCGTTTCTAACCTCCGCTGAGATCAAGTGTAATGAGAGCAGTGTTTGCCAATTGCTTTGTTTCAGAGGGAGTATTCTAGGCGTGAGAACATTAGCGTATGTGGGAGGTTGTGTTAACTTGATTTGCTCCATCGCTTGGTGTGTACTTATTGCAAGTGAAGGAAGTGTTGGCAAACGGTATGGAATACAGTCCATGTCACCCTCTAAATATAGACTCATTGTAATATTGATAGGCATTGCTATTGCTTTGCTCATGGATTCCTTTAATTTGTGGCTTTTGTATGTCTTAAAAGCTCAATTATTATTCTCTAAAAAAATAAGAGAACTAGAAGAAAGTCGAGTGAAGAAAAATATTCGTATGGTTTTTGGAGTGATGGGATTGGAGATAATATACATGGTAGCAGGTTGCGTATTAATAGTAAAAGGTTTGACTTTGGGTAAATGGGTATATAGTGCTCTGCAAATTCTGGTTTGGGTTAAGTGGGGAATTGGTAGTTATCTTCTTGGTGACCGGGATGATAGAGTGGAATATGATCGAATCAAAAAACATTTTAATGAGGCAGGATATTTTGATTTGTCCATGAACCATGGAGTTATGGTGTATTCTAGTGCCTTCATGCTCAATGCTATTTTAGCTGGAGTTAGAGGCAAATGGGGTTTTTAACTATCCAAACTAAACTATGAGTGTAGTTTTTTGAATGAAATAATTGTATTAAATGAAAATTGTATTTCTTTTAATATATAATATATGGTCTACTTTGAAGTCATTTTGTTTGAAGCTATTTTGTGTTTGCAATGGTTACTGTTACTGTTTTCATTTGAATTGTATTTTAAAGATTATTTTATTAATCTCTTTTTATCTAAAATGACATAGCAAGTTAATTTAACATTTTCCATGTGTGTTATTTTATTTTTGGTTAAATAATAAACAAATATTTTTTTATATAATTGAAATATTGTTTTTCTAATATTTATGAAGGCTACACATTTTTTAAATAAATTTAATTATAGTTTAAAAATAAATTAAAAAAAAATTATTAAAAAAATAATAATTAAAAAATATGAAAAAGATATTTACAATTAATTTAACCAAAAAATAAAAATCAAATTAAAAATAACATGACAATGAATAATCATGACATTTAATTATGATCAAGAAAATAATATACTAAAGTTCTTAAAAAAAAAAAATATCATCAAAAATACCATTTTTATTATTGTATTAAAAAAACTGTGATAAATATTTAATAATACTAAATTAATAAGACAAAATAGGTAATTGACATACTAAATTATTATTTAACTCTTTGAATTTAATGCAATTTTTAATTTTTATGGATGATTCACAAAACTTTTATGTAAAAAAGTGGCATAGATCTACAATCATCATCAAAAGTATTAATAAGAACAACAATTTCTCTCATTGGAGTTTGAAGTTAATACTATGCTAATTAATAGTATCTCATTGCCTAAGTATCCTTGTCCCTAAGTGTTATACTAATATGATTGTCCCAAAGTTTTGATGTGCCTCATTGTTATTCTATTGTGTTTATTATGTTTATTGTTCAAATGTTACTTCAAAACATTGTTTGTCAAACATTTGGGATCCAAGCTCATATGAGGGTTTTAATGCAATGTGGGTCTAATGTGAGAAGGTTTGAAGTTAAAGAGCTTTGCTTAAGCATATATTTGTTTTGTGAGAGTGAGAAGTTATTGAAAATAAATATATAGAAACAAAAGGTTATCATAGTTAATGGAAGACAAAAAACCATCAAAAACTGTATTAGAGAGGCCAATACAACCTATGCATAAATATATTTTGAAATATATGTGTCATCCACTCAGAAGCAGAAAAAAAATCTTAATGTATGCCACTTAGGATCATGTGGCGGCCATCTTTCTGGGTTTGCCACTGCTCAAAAAATCTTACGTGTAGGGTATTTCTTGCCCACAATCTTTAAAGATTGCATGACTGCAGTCCAAAAATGCCACATGTGCCAATTGTTTTCTAATAAAATGTGTGCACATCTCTCTCCCCTACATCCCATTGTTGCAATTGGTCCTTTTTCTAAATGGGGCATCGATTTTACTACATGTAAGCCCCCTTCTATTGTCGTTCATAATTACATAATTGTGGCCATTGATTATTTCACCAAATGGGCATAAGCCATGCCCAACTGCAAAATTATTCATATTCAATCAGATTATAGCAAGATTCAGTGTTCCCAAGTCTATTGTGATCGATCACGGATCAAATGTTTGTAACAACATGATGACTGAGCTATCTACCCTTTTGCATTTTGACCAAGAGCACTCTTCTCCTTACTATCCACAAGCAAATGGTCAAGTTGAGTCCATCAACAAGGTACTCAAAACTATGCTCCAAAGGATGATTGGAAAGCACAAATCCAATTGGCATATAATGTTATTCTCAGCCTTATGGGCATACCGAACCTATGCCAAGACTTCCATAGGATTCACACCCTTTCAACTTGTGTATGGCTTAGAGGCAGTAATAGTTGTTAGCACTAAGAATCACCCTCAGACTACTAAAGGATAAGCCCAGTACCCATTTGATTTAAATTATTAAAAAAATGTTATACTTGGTGGATCAACAAGAGAAGAGTAAAAGGGAGGGCATCAGACTGCTTGCAAATACATTGTATTGGGCATGAAAACATAACATTATGCACATCACAGGAAATCAGGCAGTCTACTAGAGAAAAGGCTTATGAAAAGATGGGTAGAAGAATATAAGGTAAACAAAAAGAAGAATATCCACATAACAGAGATCCTTTCTGTAAGATAGATTAAATATTTCTTGAATAATAATCTATGATTAACAAGAAATTACCACAAATCCTTTGCAGCTCATGAATCCATTAACCAAAGGCATCTTTTGATCTTAAAAACTTGTAAATATTACTCAAGCAAGATGATAAGAAAGAATGGAAACAAGAGAAAAACAATCTGGTATCACAACTTTCATAAATCTCTAATGGAAGAAATGCCTACAACACATGCCCCCAGGCTTACAAATAAACAACTCAACTGCTCCTYTATCTCTCTCCTCTCTTAGATCATGAATCCAACCCTTTTCTTCTAAAAATCCACTTTCATATATAGTGAATGATCTCTATATACCCTAAGGAGGTCGAAACCAAGGAGATACATAGGATCCTCCTCCATTTAGGAGTCTTGTTACAAAATATTCCAGCAAAAACCTAACAAATTCCTATTTTTCGGGATCTTTCCTATTGTGATAAATGCCTTTTGAAATAGGTTAGTATGCTTGATTTGGAGATGGAACACATGCCCCTCATGTCCAAATAACTCCTAGGAGACCATTCTAACCTTCCCTGACAGCTGGAAGCCCTCCCATAGCTTGAATTTGTCAGACTGTTAGAGTTCACAATGCCTGTGATAACATGCGCTGCGAACTTTCCTGTAGGTGATGATTTTAGTGTTTCTCTGAAAATACGAAATGGGGCAGGATGAATTTTTTTCAGAAAGTCCAAAACACCATGTTTGTCCTCCATGCCAAATTTTAGAGGAATCCATATGGGAATTCAAAATTTACAAGCAAAACAATCCTATGATGTGTGCTAATTGCTTACAAATGTCATAAATTACCAGTTCGCAGTGTCGGCATTGGAAACTTTCCTATAGTAGCCTGTTTCGCTTGATAAATTATTAAAACATTCCAAAAACTATCTCCAGTGCCCCAAACTATTGTAACAACTTATAATATTGGTACATGACTAAAAGAGAACATCCCAACAACTAAACAATGTTTATAAAGCATCACCATCCTCAAAATTGCAAAATGCATCAAACAGGAAACTTGTCAAAACTTGATATTGGTTAAGGAGGTTCAATTTCTTCATTTTTTAACTCTGGAGCTTCTCCTGGTAGAAACTTTAGCCAACATGTCCAGATTTCTCTTGGCCAACTCTTCTTTAAAAGGTTGTAGTTTTGACTTTATCTTTCTGATCTGAGGTTAATGAGATCTATTCTGTCTGTAGAGGCTTCTTTGATCAATGGATCAGAATCAAGCAATTGCATGTCATAGGGTTCTATCCTTACAATTTCACCTCCCTTATGAGCTTTCTTATGTTGTTGACTATCCATTCTAATGCTTAGGAATGTTTTTTGTGAGTTGTAATAATGGGTAGATGTATGAAAACAGGGAATATAAGAAACTAGGGTTTTGATGACAAACTGTTTTCAATAGGTTGACCTTGTACATAATTTTTATAAAGCTCACTTTATGCACATTAATGAATGAGACCAGGCATTCTTCAAATAGAAAGGCTAAGGAAAAACCACTGAAAATTATAATGAAGGGAGACAAAGGTAAGTCTTTTCAAAATAGGTTTTTATCAACATAAAAAATTTATTAACAACATCACCACACCTGCAATTTTATGTCTGCTCCCATAGATGATCAATTGCACACTACAGAATGGATAGGGGTATAATAATTTTGTTAAGTTTGCAGTTTTAGAAAGATGCAGAGGAGGGAGTTTTAACAATGCTGGAATAGAGGGTTCAAAATGCTCTACGAGCCAGTTCGCTATAAATATGGATTGAGTGGAGGAATAGTATTTTTCCTTCCAAATGGCTCTATTCAAACACTGGCAAGGAAGCCAATACTCGATGAAACTGACGATCATAAACTTAGTTGCCTGCTTTGCATGCCTTTGTGGCATGGTTACAATCATAATACCATTTTTATGATTGTATTAAAAAAACGATCATCAATATTTAATAATACTAAATTAATAAGACAAAATAGATAATTTAAGTACTCGAAACACATCAACCATGACAAAATTATTATTTAACTCTTTGAATTTAATGCAACTTTTAATTTTATGAATGATTTGCAAAACTTTGATGTAAAAGAGTGGCATAGATCTATAATCATCATCAAAAGTATTAACAAGAACACCAATTTCCCTCATTGGATTTTGAAGTTAGTACTATGCTAATTAATTGTATCTCATTGCCTAAGTATCTTTGTCCCTCAAGTTTTCTATTAATATGATTGTCCCAAAGTTTTGATGTACCTCATTGTTATTCTATTGTGGTTATTATGTTTATTGTTCAAATGTTACTTCAAATCTGTCAAACATTTGGGATCAAAGCTCATATGAGGGTTTTGATGAGATGTGAGTCTAATGTGAGAAGGTTTGAAGTTAAAGATCTTTGCTTAAGCATACATTTGTTTTGTGAGAATAAGAAGTTATTGAAAAAAATATATATGGAAAGAGAAAGTTATCATAGTTAATGGAAGACAAGAAACCATTAAAAACTATATTAGAGAGGCCAATACATATATGTTAAATTTTCTCTAAATATCTTTTGAAGTATATGTTAAATTTTCTCTAAATCCATTTAAATCTAAAAATTCATGTTTAAAAGTTATTTAGTGATTTTTTTTGCATTTTGTGAGAGCATGACATTAAAGAGGCCTTTTCATTATTTACTAGTTTGTACTTGACATTTTTATAAAAACAATCCATGAAACATTGAATATATTGAATGGAAATCCCTCACATACATAAGCAAAGTTCAGTTCTAAAGTCTACAAACTTTGCAGTCCAAAGCCAAAGAATAACAACAAAACAAGGGAACCTAAGATTGAATTTTTTTTTTTTTTTTTTTTTTTGTGTGTGTGTGTGTGTGTGTGTGTGTGTGTGTGTGTGTGAGAGAGAGAAGTATATCCATGACCAGAAAAATTTTAATTCGATTGTGAAAGTGTTTGGGTCAAGATCCCTTGGTCGTATTCACATTTAGGTGTTTCAGAAAGTTTTCACTGTGGTAGATGAACAACATGGCTATGCAAGGACTACAAAACTTCATAGATGTTATGCCTCCATATGTGTAGCTTTATGTAGTGTACTTAATCAGTAAAAATAATAAAATATGAGCAATACCAAGAAGAAATATAAACTACAGAGAGTAAAATAGGAGAAACAAAGCTATTGAACCTACAAAATATAAACCTTTATATTGATAACCTAAAAAGAGAGAAATTTCCAAGAACCTTTTCAAGGGAAACCTTCAAATATGCAGAGATCCAATAAAATGAAAATACGAGACAAAAAATTGTAAATCCTTCTACCTCTATAAATAGTTTCTCACTAGTAAGACCTTAACTACTTATGGTCCCATCATTAAAGAGTACCAACCACCTAGTGGGTGTTATTTGATAAAGGGAACCCTTTTAGATTAAGTAATAACACACCAACTACCTACTAGGCCTTATTCAAAGAAGATGGCATCATACATTAATTGACTAACTCCTAAGTACCCCAAAGTTGGGAGGTTAGGGTGGGGCCCTAACATGCCCACCTCCTTCAAATACACCATTGTCCTCAAAGCTCGAGATGTGGAAGCTAGTGTAAAATCATTGCTAGTTCCCAGATAACATCTTTATGTTGCATATCCTTCCCCTGTATTAGGACTTCTCCAATAGTGCATTTTCATAGTCAATCGATGCTAATCTCGACTACAATATCCTTTTAGGTCATACTTGGTTTTATGCTATGAAGGCAGTAGCATCCTCTGTCTTCCAAATTATCTGCTTTCCCCACCAAGGAAAGATAGTGACAATAGACCATCTTGATTATCTTACACTCGACATGCGATTTAATCCCAACACAAATGTACCATTCGTAGGCAAGTCGACACCTGAATATGAGAGTATCGGTATAGGCCTCTACCCAACCCTTATGGGAAAATTCCCTTTACCCCCACCTGATATCTCTCAAATAGCTCCGATCAATATGATCTCTTCCTTTTGCGGTAAATCCCTTGGTTCTTTTGACCCTTGGGTAACTCCTCACTCTTTCGATGTCGAATATTTCAGAGATACCATGCATTTATCCCCAAATGAATGATCATATTCATCTATCTAGACAACAGATGAATATGCTAACACTGATTCTAAACTCCTACTGGATGAGGAGCCAGATCTGTTTTCCTCTCCTTACTGGGTTACCCCTGAACATCTCAAGGATGAACTCCTAGATTTCATCTTCCCATTTGATGAAGCTATAATGGAAGTCATGTCTCTTCAAGACCGACCCTGGGAAGACCATCACCATCGATCCTCTTTCCTTCCCAATAAAGAGAGGAAAGAAACAAATATTCAAACCCTCATTTCTAGTGATACCTAAGACCCGTCCTCGTTACCTTCCACGTCATGTTCTTCCCCATAAGAAGGAAACTTGGGAAATATTTCTAAGACTATATTAATTGATATTTTAGTTAAACCTGTGATCACAAAACACATCGAGATAGGTGCAGATTTCTCTCCCAAAGAGATTGAATGTTACACTGCCCTTTTTAAAGAGTTCTGCGATATTGTTTCCTGGTCATATGAAGAAATGCTAGGAATCCACCCATGAATCGTTGTTCATGAAATTAATACATATATCGGAGCCCGTCCTGTTTGGCAACTACTTCATCCAATTCACCCATGAAAATCTGCAACAATTAAGGCCGAAGTTCAAGAATTATTGAACATTGGTTTTATATATCTCATGCCCCTTACAAAATGGGTCTCCAATATCATACCCATCGCTAAGAAGCAAGGCACGATCTGAGTATTTGTTGATTATAGGGACCTTAAAAAATATTGTCCTAAGGACAATTTTCCCACCCCATTCATCGATCATATCATCGATGATTGTGCAAGATGTGAAGTCTTCTCATTCATGGACGACTTCTCTGGCTATAATCAAATTGAAACCATACCGGAGGATCATCACAAAACCTTCTTTATATTCCCGTGGGGAACTTTATTCTGGAGCCACCTTCCAACAGGATTGCTATTGCTTTTCTCATGGATTCCTTTAGTTTGTTGCTTTTGTATCGTTTGTCTATTTTAGGAACTGAAATAGAAATAAGAGAAGTAGAAGAAAGTCGAATGAAGAAAAAGATTCGTATGGTTTGGGGAGTGATGGTATTGGAGATAAATGGTAGCAGGTTGCGTATTAATAGTAAAAGGTTTGACTTCGGGGAGATGGGTATATAGTGCTCTCCAAATTCTGGTTTGGGTTAAGTGGGGAATTGGTAGTTATCTTCTTGGTGACCGGGTTGATAGAGTGGAATATGATCGAATCAAAAAACATTTGAATATGAACAAATATTTTGATTTGTCCGTGATGAACCATGGAGTTATGGTGTACTCTAGTGTCTTCATGCTCAATGCTATTTTAGCTGGAGTTAGAGGCAAATGGGGTTTTTAACCATCCAAACCATGAGTGTAGCTTTTTGGAATGAAATAATTGTATTAAATGAAAATTGTATTTCTTTTAATATATAATATATTTGTCATACTTTGAAGTCATTTTGTGTTTGCAATGGTTACTGTTTTCATTTGAACTGTATTTTAAAGATTATTTTATTAATTTTTTTTTATCTAAAATGGCATAGCAAGTTAATTTAACATTTTCCATGCATGTTATTTATTTTTTATTAAATAATAAACAAATAATTTTTTATATAATTGAAATATTGTTTTTCTAATATTTATGAAGGCTACACATTTTTAAATAAATTTAATTATAATTTTTTTTAAAAATAATTATTAAAAAAAATAATTAAAAAATATGAAAAAGATATTTATAATTAATTTAACCAAAAAATAAAAATCAAATTAAAAATAACATGATAATGAATAATCATGAAATTTAATTATGATAAAAAAAATAATATACTAAAGTCTTAAAAAAAACATGTATCATCAAAACTACCATTTTTATTATTGTATTCAAAAAACTGTGATAAATATTTAATAATACTTGACATTTTTATAAAAAGAAGCCATGAAACATTGAATATAATGAATGGAAATCCCTCACATACATGAACAAAGATTAGTTCTAAAATCTACAAACATTGCAATCTAAAGCTAAAAATAATAACACAACAAGGGAACCTAAGATTGAATTGAGAGAGAGAGAGAGAGTTTGGGTTGAGATCCCTTGGTGGTATTCACATTGAGGTGTTTCAAAGAGTTTTCACTGTGGGAGATGAACAACATGGTTATGCAAGGACTACGAAACTCCATAGATGTTATGCCTCCATATATGTATCTTTATGTAGTGTACTTAATCAGTTAAAATAGTAAATTATGAACAACTATAAACTACAGAGAGTAAAATAGGAAAAACAAAGCTATTGAACCTACAAAATATAAACCTTTATATTGATAACCTAAAAAGAGAGAAATTTCCAAGAACCTTTTCAAGGGGGGAACCTTGAAATATGCAGAGATCCAATAAAATGAAAATACTTGACAAAAAATTGTAAATCCTTTTACCTCTATAAATAGTTTCTCACTAGTAAGACCTTAACTACTTTTGGTCCCATCATTAAAGACTACCAGCCACCAAGTGGGTGTTATTTAATAAAGGGAACCCATTTACATTAAGTAATAACACACCAACTACCTACTAGGCCTTATTCAAAGAAGATGGCCTCATACATCAATTGACTAACTCCTAAGTACCCAAAAGTAGGGAGGTTAGCGTGGGGCCCTAACATGCCCACCTCCTTCAAATACACCATTTTCCTCAAAGCTCGAGATGTGGAAGCTAGGGTAAAATCATTGCTAGTTCTCAGGTAACATCTTTATGTTGTATATCCTTCCCTTGTATTAGGACTTCTCCAATAGTGCATTTTCATAGTCAATCGATGCTAATCTCAAATACAATATCCTTTTAGGTCGTACTTGGTTTTATGCTATGAAGGCAGTAACATCCTCTATCTTCCAAATTATCTGCTTTCCCCACCAACGAAAGATAGTGACAATAGACCAACTTGATTATCTTACACCCGGCGTGCGACTTAATCCCAACACAAATGTGCCATTCGTAGGCAAGTCGGCACCCGAATATGAGAGTATCGGTATAGGCCTCTACCTAACCCCTATGGGAACATTCCCCTTACCCCCACATGATATCTCTCAAATAGCTCCGATCAATATGATCTCTTCCTTTTGCGGTAAATCCCTTGGTTCTTTCGACCCTTGGGTAACTCCTCACTCTTCCGATGTCGAATCTTTCAAAGATAACACGCATTTATCCCAAACTAAATTATCATATTCATCTATCTAGACAACAGATGAATATGCTAACACTGATTCTAAACTCCTACTAGATGAGGAGCCAGATCTGTTTTCCTCTCCTTACTGGGTTACCCCTGAACATCTCAAGGATGACTTCCTAGATTTCATCTTCCCATCTAATGAATCTATAATGGAAGTCATGTCTCTTCAAGACCGACCCTGGGAATACCATCACCACCGATCCTCTTTCCTTCCCAATAAAGAGAGGAAATAAACAAATATTCAAACCCTTGTTTCTATTGATACATAAGACATGTCCTCGTTACCTTCCACGTCATATTATTCCCCATCAGAAGGAAACTTGGGAAATATTTATAAGACTATCTCAATTGATATTTCAGTTAAACATGTGATCATGGAACACATCTAGATCGGTGCAGATTGCTCTCTCGAAGAGATTGAATGTTACACTGCCCTTTTTAAAGAGTTCCGCGATATTTTTGCCTGGTCATATGAAGAAATACCAGGAATCAACCCACGGATCATTGTTCATGAAATTAATACATATCACGGAGCCCATCCCATTCAGAAAAAGCTCCATCCAGTTCACCCACGAAAAGCTGCAACAATTAAGGCTGAAGTTCAAAAATGATTGAACGTTGGTTTTATCTATCCCATGCCCCTTACAAAATGGGTCTCCAATATTGTACCCGTCGCCAAGAATCAAGGCACGATCCGAGTATGTGTTGATTATAGGGAACTTAACAAGGCTTGTCCTAAGAACAATTTTCCCACCCCCTTCATCAATCATATCATCGATGATTGTGCCAGATGTGAAGTCTTCTCATTCATGGACGACTTCTCTGGCTATAATGAAATTGAAATCATACCAAAGGACCATCACAAAACCACCTTCATATTCCCATGGGGAACTTTCTCCTATCGAAAGCTACCCTTTGGTCTCAAAAATGTTGGCGCCACCTTCCAACGGGTCATGTCTTATGCTTTCCATGACATTAAACACATTGTGCAGCCTTATATAGATGACCTACCCGCTATATCTCCTAAGTGACAAGATCATATAGATCATCTACGACAAATCTTTATTCGATGTCGACATTACAACATCTGTCTCAACCCACACAAATCCATATTTGTTTTGGAATATGTTCGTCTCCTTGGATTTATCATATCCAGGTTTGGGATCCAAGTGGATCCCATTAAAGTAGAGGCCATTATCAATTTCCCTCCCCCTGTTACTATTAACCAACTTCAGAAATTGCAAGGAAAAGAAAATTTCTTAGGACAGTTCGTCGTCAACTACATATAGTTTACTAAGGGTTTCATGCAATTAATTAAAAATGGTGTCCCATTCATTTGGGATGAACATGCTCAATGTTATTTCGATTGACTCAAGAACATTCTTACGTCCACTCTGCTATTGAAACCTCCAAATTATAATCAATATTTTGCCTTGTATCTCGTGACATCTGATACTACTATCGGGATAGTCTTAGTCCAAACTGATAAACACAATAACAAACATGTTATTTATTACCTCAGTAAAGGCTTATTTGGCGTTGAACTTCATTATCCTTATGTCGAGAAGTTGGCCCTAGCAGGAATATATCTTGTCATGTCAAATATTGGGAGGTTGTTACTCGAAATGGATTTTCTTATTACAAGAATTTGACCTCGAGTTCTCTACCCCCAAATCCAAGAAATCCTTAGTCTTTGCAGAATTAATGACCAATATCCCTCGATTCATTGACGAATCAGTGGTCCAAGATTCATTTCCAAATGAATCTTTGTTCCTCATTGACTCTTTTGACCCCTAGTATGGAGACATCCTCATTTATCTCCAGACCCAATGCTTCCACCCTCAAATGTCCAAAGATTATCGTTGTCACATACGCCATCAATCCTTCCACTACCTCATTGTTGGTGATACACTTTCCATCATGGATTAGATATGGTGTTACGCTGATGTGTCATCCACTCAGAAGCAGAAAAAAATCTTAATGTACGCCACTCAGGATCATGTGGTGGCCATCTTTCTGGGTTAGCCACTGCTCAGAAAATCTTACGTGTCAGGTATTTCTTGCCCACAATATTTAAATATTGCATGACTGCAGTCCAAAAATGCCACATGTACCAATTGTTTTCTAATAAAATGTGTGCACATCTCTCTCCCCTACATCCCATTGTTGCAATTGGCCCTTTTTCTAAATGGGGCATCGATTTTACTACATGTAAACCCCCTTCTATTGTCGGTCATAATTACATAATTGTGGCCATTGATTATTTCACCAAATGGGCATAAGCCATGCCCAACTGCAAAATTATTCATATTCAATCAGATTATAGCAAGATTCAGTGTTCCCAAGTCTATTGTGATCGATCACATATCAAATGTTTGTAACAACATGATGACTGAGCTATCTACCCTTTTGCATTTTGACCAAGAGCACTCTCTTCCTTACTATCCACAAGTAAATGGTCAAGTTGAGTCCATCAACAAGGTACTCAAAACTATGCTCCAAAGGATGATTGGAAAGCACAAATCCAATTGGCATATAATGTTATTCTCAGCCTTATGGGCATACCGAACCTCTGCCAAGACTTCCATAGGATTCACACCCTTTCAACTTGTGTATGGCTTAGAGGTAGTACTAGTTGTTAGCACTGAGAATCACCCTCAGACTGCTAGAGGATAAGCCCAGTACCCATTTGATTTAAATTATTAAAAAAAAATTATACTTGGTGGATCAACAAGAGAAGAGTAAAAGGGAGGGCATCATATTGCTTGCAAATACATTGTATTGGGCATGGAAACATAACATTATGCACATCACAGGAAATCAGGCATCCTACTAGAGAAAAGGCTTATGCAAAGATGGGTAGAAGAATATAAGGTAAACAAAAAGAAGAATATCCACATAACAGAGATCCTTTCTGTAAGATAGATTAAATATTTCTTGAATAATAATCTATGATTAACAAGAAATTACCACAAATCCTTTGCAGCTCATGAATCCATTAACCAAAGGCATCTTTTGATCTTAAAAATTTGTAAATATTAATCAAGCAAGATGATAAGAAAGAATGGAAACAAGAGAAAAACAATCTGGTATCACAACTTTCATAAATCTCTAATGGAAGAAATGCCTACAACACATGCCCCTAGGCTTACAAATAAACAACTCAACTGCTCCTCTATCTCTCTCCTCTCTTGGATCATGAATCCAACCCTTTTCTTCTAAAAATCCACTTTCATATATAGTGAATGATCTCTATATACCCTAAGGAGGTCGAAATCAAGGAGATACATAGGATCCTCTTCCATTTAGGAGTCTTGTTACAAAAGATTCCAACAAAAACCTAACAAATTTCTATTTTTCGGGATCTTTCCTATTGTGATAAATGCCTTTTGAAATAGGTTAGTATGCTTGATTTGGAGATGGAACACATGCCCCTCATGTCCAAATAACTCCTAGGAGACCATTCTAACCTTCCCTGACAATTGGAAGCCCTCCCATAGATCGAATTTGTTAGACTGTTAGAGTTCGCAGTGCCTGTGATAACATGCGCTGCGAACTTTCCTGTAGGTAATGATTTTAGCGTTTCTCTGAAAATACGAAATGGGTCAGGCTGAATTTTTTTCAGAAAGTCCAAAACACCATGTTTGTCCTCCATGCCAAATTTTAGAGGAACCCATATGGGAATTCAAAATTTACAAGAAAAACAATCCTATGATGTGTGCTAATTGCTTACAAATGTCATAAATTACCAGTTCGCAGTGTCGGCATTGGAAACTTTCCTATAGTAGCCTGTTTCACTTGATAAATTATTAAAACATTCCAAAAACTATCTCCAGTGCCCCAAACTATTGTAACAACTTATAATATTGGTACATGACTAAAAGAGAACATCCCAACAACTAAACAATGTTTATAAAGCATCACCATCCTCAAAATTGCAAAATGCATCAAACAGGAAACTTGTCAAAAACTGATATTGGTTAAGGAGGTTCATTTTCTTAATTTTTAAACTCTGGAGCTTCTCCTGGTAGAAACTTTAGCCAACATGTCCAGATTTCTCTTGGCCAACTCTTCTTTAAAATGTTGTAGTTCTGACTTTAGCTTTCTGATTTGAGGTTGATGAGATATGTTCTGTCTGTAGAGGCTTCTTTGATCAATGGATCAGAATCAAGCAGTTGCATGTCATATGGTTCTATCCTTACAATTTCACCTCCCTTATGAGCTTTCTTATGTTGTTGACTATCCATTCTAATGCTTAGGAATGCTTTTTGTGAGTTGTAATAATGGGTAGATGTATGAAAACAGGGAATATAAGAAACTAGGGTTTTGATGACAAACTGTTTTCAATAGGTTGACCTTGTACATAGTTTTTATACAGCTCACTTTATGCACATTAATGAATGAGACTAAGAATTCTTCAAATAGAAAGGCTAAGGAAAAACCACTGAAAATTATAATGAAGGGAGACAAAGGTAAGTCTTTTCAAAATAGGTTTTTATCAACATCAAAAATGTGTTAACAACATCACCACACCTGCAATTTTATGTCTGCTCCCATAGATGATCAATTGCACACTACAGAATGGATAGGGGTATAATAATTCTGTTAAGTTTGCAGTTTTAGAAAGATGCAGAGGAGAGAGTTTTAACAATGTTGGAATAGAGGGTTCACAACGCTTTGTGAGCCAGTTCGCAGCGCTAGGTGAAAATGATGGGAGCAAGTAAATTTTGAGTAGGAGGAAAACTAAATGAGGTCAGAAGGTTGTCTAGTTTAGTGGGAAAATTTCAAAGCATATTTTAAGTGAATTTTGCAAACTGATAGCAAGGCAATGATAGTTCATGGTGCCCAAAGGAAAAACAACCAAAATCTCTTTCTTGACCTTCAAACATGATGAAAACTCTCATGGAGTAACTAGTGGTCCTGAGTTTGATGTTGGTGTCTTTGAAATTGCACAAGGGTGTTTACAAGTAGTCCAACCTCCAACACTCTCCTTCAGCCAATTCACAACGCATGTTTACCAGTTCGCAGTGCCAGAGTAACAGTTCACAGTGCCTAATTCAAACATGAATTGTACACTTCAAGGAAATTGTTATGAGATCTATGACATAATCCCTGAAGAGTTGGTTCAATATGGTGCTGCAAACAATGAAAATGTTAACGGATGGTAAGTAGCTCTACATCTGCATCGCTTGAAATTGATTAAATATCAAAAGAAAATGGAAAAGGAAACAAAGTGAAGTGTTTTGGTGACTATGCGGTTGCGAACCTGGGTAATTAAAAGAGATTTTAAGAGTTGTTATGCAAATCCACATCTGCATTTCAAAAAACGATTAAGTGATTGGAACTTTTTTTATGTAAGAGAAGAGAGAAAACCAGGCTAAGAAAAATGTAAAACAAATCCTAATAGTAACATACTAGATTGGTCAAAAAATGGATCAACCTTTCCCTAATTCCCCTAAAAGATGATCCTTTGACATTTGAGGAGTCCAAATTGTTCTCACTTTGTAACATATTGTATAAAACTATCTCAAAATTCATAGTAAGAACACCAAAAGGTGTTTTCTTAGGATCCATTTACGAGGAGTAGTTTGTTTTTTTTAATTAAAGATGGATCGATGATATTGTCGGGGTGGAACAAGAGGTTTCGCACTTAATCAAGTCCATAAAATTGCAAGTCACTATGGTCAAACTTGATTTTTCTAAAGCTTATGATAGGGTGGACTAGTTTTATATTCATATTATTTTAATACACATAGGCTGTGATGTTTTTTTGTAAATTGGATAATGGGTTGTTTGAACTCAGTCTCTTTCTCAATCCTAATAAAAGGCTTATCCTTAGGCTTTATCACCCCCTCTAGGGACCTTAGGTAGGGATACACCTTATCACTTCAAATTTTCATTGTAGTTGTAGAGGGTTTGCATACAATTGTTAATATTGAACAAATGAATGGGGACTTCAATATTATCTCTCTCTCTCTCTCTCTCTCTCTCTCTCTATATATATATATATATATATATATATATATATATTGAAAGTAAACAAATCCTTATTGCACTGAAAGATGCTTTTACAACCCAGTATGAGGGAGATGTGTAATACCTTTCGTGTTCAACATGGAGTTGACACGTGACATTTAGAAAAAATATTAATAACAAAAAGATATTTCAATGTTGGCCATAAAAGAAATATGTCAATGTCCACATTAAGTAAAGTATTTCAATACCAACTTTGTGTGTGTGTAAAGTAATTGAAAATAAAAACATTATTATTGAAAATACACTTTCTACAAAATAATTCAATATAGGGCATAATAAAATATTTCAATGTTGGCGTTAAGTAAAATATTTCAATATAAGGTCATGACTAAGATAGAAACCAAATTGGTGTATGAAACCTCGAGATTCAACCGCTAAAGTCTATGGAGGTGTACATACCCTACCCCCCTCTGGATCTGAACCTATAACCTCCGAGGAGGAAACACGTGTTCTTAACCATTAGGCCCACTATATATATAAAGTAATTGAAAATAATTTGTTTATGGTTCAAACATTTCAGTGGTGTGTTGCTCAGTATGAGGGAGATGTGTAATTCCTTTTTTGCTCAACATGGAGTTGACATGTGTCATTATATGTGTGTGTGTGTGTGTTAAGAAACAATGTAGTTCCGTCTTCTATCATGTGCCGAGACAGATTACAACATGAGAAAATGTTTGCACCTCTAGAGATTTGATCCCTCTTGGTGCATGATAGATACAAAGTTAAGATGGATCTTGCTTCAAACATTTCAATGACATGTTTCTTAGTATTAGGAAGATGTGTAATTCCTTATACGCTCAACATGGAGTTGACACGTGGTGTGTGTGTGTGTGTGTGTAGCCTACTCCGCAGTCTCCTATCATCCTGCGATGTTGGGAGGTAGCTCGCGGGGAACGGGTGGAGGAGGGGGGAGAGGGAGGTGGGGGGAGAGCAAGGTAGGTACGATCATAGGTGTGTGGTGTGGTTGGGGAGAGGGGTCGAGAAATTCCCAAAATCTCCCTCCCCCGTGTATGCTAGAATTTGTTATGTTTTTTACTTTAGTTTGTAATTTTTGTTATTTCCTTCTTTATTTTATGGTTATTTATTATGGTTATTTTGGTTATTTTTTGTTTAGTTTTTAATTTATTTTTTATTTTTTGTTATTTTCTTTTTAAACTTTTGTTTATTTTTAAATTTTTTAAATTTGTATTATGTTAATTTGTTTTTTTTTTTTTCAATTTT
>ML780410.1:814860-863843 GCA_009831015.1 Picea engelmannii | reverse complement strand
TTATCTATCTTTTATTTTTTTTGTTTAAACCTTGAATTATTTGTTTTTAAGATGTTTATTTTTAAACATAATTTTGAAGGTCTTTTTTTTTTAACTTTTACCAAAAAAGATTTATGCGTTATGCCCATTTTTCTATTTTTTTTTTTATTTTTAATTTTTTAAATTGTGTCATACAATTTTTTTAAAACTGTGATTTTTTCTATTAATTTTGTTTTAACTTATTTATGAACTTTTTTTTTTTTTGTTTTCTTAACGTATATTAAAAAAAAAATTAACAAACAATTTTTCAAGTTTTCGATTTTAGGGCATATTTTAATGTTTTTATTTGTGATGGGTCCAGTTGTTAATGTCATTGTTCCAGTTAAGTATTAATTTCAACTTTGGTTGTAAATATCACAACTTCAATCAAGTCACAATTTTAACCACTCACAAAAAGGGTGTTATTGGTAGCGCCACTTTTTGAAATGGGGGTTGATTTTGGTGTTTTTGACCCAAAAATATGGTTTTTTTGGGATAGAGTTCTCGTTTTAAGGTCATATTTCTCATTAAGTTCATAACTATGTTATATCCCTTCCTTTGTCTAAGAGGACTTTCTTTCAGTTGAAAATTTCTCATCGACTCCTAGACTGTTCTTAGTCAACTTTGACTTGCAGTCCCTTTTATAATGCACAACTTTACCACATTTCCAACATCTTCTCTTCGACTTTTTATCGAATAAATTTTATTTTCCTCTGTTGACCAGTTGACCTCTCACTGTCAAGGATTCCTTGATCAATCCTTCCATGTTCTTCTGCCTTATTTCCTCTTAAAGAAAAGATGAAATCACATCTTCAAGAGTTAATGTGATTAAGTTACTCCCAGTAGCCACGACTAGACTATCCCATGAATCTCAAAAATAACACAACATACTCATACATTTATCCTCGCCGATGATTTTAATATTGATAGACAATAATTGACTTAGTACAGTACTGAATGCATTCAGATGCTTTGTTACTGAGCTTCGATCACTCATCCTTAGAAGGTACAAATTACTTTGTAGTTACAACTTGTTTACTAAGGATTTTGGCTAGTACAAGTTCCCTAACATATCCCACAATTTCTTTGTGGTGTCTTTGGTGATGTATTTAGCATCAGAAAGGTACTTCCACATTGGATTGGTGTCTAGCATGTGGAAGTGTTCGCTATTAACTCTCAGAACCTTAAAAAAATCACTTTATGAGTTAATAATTGTAGTGAATGAAAAATTATTATTAATGGAGTTTAATTAAGCTAAATGCCTAAGTTTTTGGCATTAGAAACTTAAGTGAGTTGATTAAATCCTATCCATTAGATCTAAAGTGAGGGTTATATCTAATATTATCCCTTGATCACTTGCCCACGATTTTATTTAATAAAATCAACTCAGATCTATTTTCCCCTTTGGGTTTTTTCCAAGGGTGTTTACTCAGTAATCTTTTGTGTAATGTGTATGGTTGCAATTTTATGCTTTCACTGTACTATTTGGTTAATAACCTATCTATGTTTTTATTAATAAGTGATTTATTCAAAATAAATTTTAGGGTGCTAGGTTAAGGAAATCTAACATGGTATCAAAGCTGAGACTCTGAAAGGTGAAACTAGGTTACACAGACGATATTATTTGCAGCAAGAAATTGTTATTGCAATTCTGCAAGATGCGAGTAAACCCCAAAAATTAAAAAAAAAAAGGAAAACAACGGAATTTTTATTATTTTTACAGTGGATTTAAAAAAAAATAGCCTCGGGATAAAAGGAAGATAAATAAAAAAGAATAAAAAAGAGGAAACTATATAGTACAGTTGCACTAGATACTACATAGGTGTGACGACTGTGATCTGCATAGGTTGAGTGGGTGGATCAGCTGAGGAAGTAGGATGAGGTGTTTTTGGTGAATTGTCATAGTATAGGAAAGGATGACGAAGGTGGACAATCCTCGTATTGTTTTTGTAGTCGCACAGATCTGCAGACTAGGTGCATGAGTTATTGAAATATTCGTTGGCAAAGATATCATGAACTGAAGGGATGATTGCACTAGATGTGGAGCTAGAGTAGGTGGTAAGTGGTGGTTAGGCGTATGGTAAAGGAGGGCCAAAGGCAGGCCATCGACAGGAAAAGGTGTGATCACCTATGGATAGGACATGGAAAGGTAGGAAGAAATAGTCAAGTAAATCCCACAAAGAACTCGGGTAGCCCAAAGAAGTACTCGGGAAGCAAAAAAAGGCTGTGGGCAGCCCCGGAAATATTCGAATAGGGGTCTGGACAATGGGAAACGGATCTGAGTAGTGGGAAGTAGGACCAGGCAATATAATTTCCTTATTTCAGCAGGTTACAAATATGGTTGCATCATGTTTTCAATTTGAGGATAGGTTGGACGGAGTTTCCAACTATAGTCCTTAGAAGGAGAGAATCATGCTGGTGTTGATGAAGAATTACATTTGGAAATTTGAAAACTCCATTGTGGTCCCACTAGAAGATCCAAAATATTTGGTCATCCATAAACAAAAGGATGTGAAAGCCGATCAAATTATTCTAGATGGAGTAAAGGATAATTTGATCCCTCATTTATTTGGAAAGAGTACTACTAGGGACATCTGGGAGGCTCTGAAGGTTTTATTTCAGAGTAAAAATGAGAACCGTAAAATGGTGCCAAGATAGAAGATCAAAGACATGAAGATGATAGGATCAAACATGGTGAAAAATTATATCACCCATATCCAACAAGTTCGAGTTTAACTAGCTGCAATTGGGGAGACAATAGATTATTTAGAGTTGGTGAAGATGACACTCAAAGGCTTCATGAAGGAGTGGACACTATTTATCAATGGGATCATGGCATGTGAGAGGCTCCCTTCTTGGTCAAGGTTATGGGATGGCTTCATTCAAGAAGAGATTCAAGATGAATAATTGAATGGAGGCTAGCACAAGATTGATGATGAGAACATTTCTCTTTCCAGCGAGGAAAAGAATGGCAAGTTCAAGAAGATTTCTAGTAGAGAGTCGACCTCTTATGACAACAAGAAGAAATACATGAGAATATTCAAGTTCTTTGCATGTCACAAGTTTGGGAATTATGTATGGCAACATACGAACAAGAAGAAGAGTGGAAACGAGACGTAACCAGAAGTAGTTGTGTCTACAAAGGATCAAGTGGATGAGTTTTCTAAGATGTTTGAGAGTGAACTCTTACTTTTTTCCCATCTTTCCTCAAGCAACATATTAGTTGGTGCATGGTTACCAGATAGTTGAGTCACATGTCATATGACAGGAGCATGAGATTTGTTTGATAGCATCACAGAGTCATACTCAGACATGTATGTCGAACTCAGTGTGGGACCAAGTATGCAGTAAAGGGATCTAGGACAGTGCCATTCCAAATGGAGTCAAGAATTGTGTTGAGAGTGATGGACATGCTATGGGTACCAGAACTCAGGAGGAGTGTGCTCTCAGTCTCAGTGATATTGAAGAAGATATTTGACATATTGTTCATGTTCGAAAACACAGGCATTCCAACAGAGGATGAACACCTTCACTAATCACTCACACAACCAGATCAAATATCAATACACCGATGTTTTGACGTGGTAAAACCCCTACAGGAAAACTTCCACGGCCCCAGCCAACGCGACCACTTGGAGTAGTTTATTAATGCAAAAGAAAAAGATTACAGAGAGATTTTACAAGAGAGTTTCTCACAATCGATCATTGGCAAATGACCCTCCATGCTCTTTAAATAGAGATCATGGACCAATCGGGTGTTAAGCCACAGGTCAATGGTCGTTAAGATCAAGGATAATATAAACCGTCGGATCACTCTATGTCGGGAACATATTGTGACCATCAGATTTCCTAACTACAAATGCATACTAATGAAACACACCAAAAAATACACTTTTACTTAACGACGCATTAGACCAAGTAGATCTTAACTAACTCCTAAGTGTCTAAATATCCTAACATCCCCCCTTAAGAACAACTTGGGATAAGATTGAAGGATTTACAATAGTGACACAATAGGAGAAGGAAGGAGGAATTAGATCCTATGCCCCCTTAATGACAACTTCTTGAACTCCTAACTTAGATTGAAGTTTGGAAAACTTCGCTTCTGGAGGAGACTTTGTGAAAATGTCTGCAACTTGATATTTTGTAGGGGAAAAGAGCACTTCAATGACTTGATCATGAATGAGATTTATGATGAAGTGCATGTGTAGCTCGATGTGCTTGTTGTACTAAAGTTGAACTGGGTCTTTGGCAATATTGATGGCACTCTTATCGTTGCACCAAAGGCTAGTCGGATGTTGTTGCTCGAATCCAAACTCTGAAAGGATCTGTCGAAGCCACAAGGCTTCATGACTTGCATTTATCAATGCTCGGTACTCTGCTTCTGCTAAAGAAAGTGAAATATCCTGTTGTTTCTTACAGGCCCAAGTGACAAGTTTTGATTAACCAAGGTAGAAAACATAACCTGCAGTAGACTTCTGATCATCAGGGTCGCCCACAAAATCTGAATCAGTGAAACCAACCAATCAAGGAGTCCCCCTTGAACTATAATGTATCTCAAAACGAATTGTACTACGAACATAGCGAAGTATCCTTTTATCTTCTTTCCAATGCATTTCATGGGGTGTTTGCATATACCGGGAAACAAGACCAACAACAAAGGAAAGATCAGGGCGAGTATGAGTCAAGTATAAAAGGCTACCAACTAATTGACGATACAGGGTGGCATCAACTTCGAGAGAAGTACAGGTGGAAGTAATCTTGACTCCAGACTAGAAGGGAGAAGGGGATGGTTTACAATCATCCATGTGAAAGTGACGAAGAAGGTCACAACCATACTTAGACTGGGAAATAAAAATTCCTTCATTGGTTTGCAAAACTTGGAGGCCAAGGAAATAGTGCAAAAAACCTAAGTCTGTCATTTCAAATTTCTTCTTAAGGTTTTTTTTCACATGGTTTAAAATTTTTGAGTCACTACCAGTAAGGATAAGGTAATCAACATAAAGGACAAGGATTATGAGATGGCTTCCTACTTTCTTGGTAGATACATTAGGATCGGAATGACATCTAGAGAATCAAGTGTCAATAAGAAAGTTGTCCATTTTGGCATACCAAGCTCAGGGAGCTTGCTTAATACCATAAAGAGATTTCTTAAGGTGACAAACAAGGCTAGAGTCATCATGGACATAGCCAAGAGGTTGTTCCATATAGATTTATTCTTGCAAATCTCCATGTAGGAAGGCGGATTTAACATCCATCTGATGGACCTCCCATTTATGTGAGGCAGCAAGGGCAAGAACAAGGCATATGGAATTCATTTTGGCTACAGGGGAAAAGGTTTCATTATAGTAAATTCCTTCAACTTAGGAAAATCCTTTGGAATCTAACCAAACTTTGTGTCTTTCAACACTTCCATCTGATGCATACTTAGTTTTGTAGACCCATTTACATCTGAAAAGTTTTCTTCCTTTCGGAAGAGGTACAATATCCCAAGTATTGTTTTCCATTAAAGAACGATACCCTTCATTCATGGTTGTATCCCAATATGGATGACCTAAAGCTTCTGCAAATGTCTATGGATCATGCATCTCGAAAACTTGAGCCAAAAGAGAAGAGGATCATTGGAACTATGAACGTATTCGACATTGATCTGAAGGATCACCGACAAGACAACCAACTGCTTCTCGTGTTGAATGAACTCATCTAGGAAGCGGTGGAACGGGTGATGGTTCAGGTTCAAAGGACTCATATGGAGGAAGGTGAACAGGCAGAGGTGGATTTTCATCCTCACTGTCATCATCTGAAGAAGAAACCAGAATAGGAACAAAACAAGGCACAAATGTCGAAGAAGACACAATCGTTGAATTAGGCTCGCACACCAAGAGATTTTCATCAAATTTAACATCTCTTCTAATAATAATTTCATTACAATGTGGTTGAAGAAGTCTATAACCTTTGAGATCTTCAAAATAACCAACAAATATACACTTTTCACTTTTAGGCTACAATGCTTTCCTTTTCTCTTTAGGAATGTGATCTCATGCTATACTGCCAAATACATGGAAGTGACTTACATCTAGTTTAATTTTAGTCCAAGCTTATTCCGGTGTTATATTTTTAAGATCCTTTGTGGGAGTGTGATTTACTATGTAATTTGCACATTTGATTGCTTCCACCCAATACTTTAGACTTAATCCCTTATATTAGATCATACAATTAGTCATTTATTTTAATGTGTGGTTCTTTCTCTCAGCAACACCATTTTGTTGTTGTGTATATGGAACAATGTATTGCATTTGGATGCCCTGTGTAGTGTAGTAACTTGTAAAATTATTGTTTACATATTCTCCTCCATTATATGTTCTTAACTTTTGAATTTGATGTCTAGATTTCTTTTCTACAAGGGCCTTGTAGGCCAAAAACTTTGCTCTTAAGTTTTAAGAAGTAAACCCAAGTATGTCTGTAAAAATCATCAATGAAAGTTAAGAAATAATTCCACCCATAAAAAGAAGGAGAAGAAAGTGGACCACACAAATCACTCTGAACAAGCTGCAAAGGGCCCGAGGCGTGCTAAGAGGCACGTTTGTCAAAACCATCCTGATGATGTTTGTTGAGAACACAATCGACACAAACACCATCTCTGCATGAAACAGGAGGAAGACCAGTCACCATCTATTGATTACATAGTTGTTGCAATGAGAGATAGTTTAGATGACCAAACCACTCATGCCAAAGTTTTCTCAAGTCATCGCTATGAGCAACAAAAACTGATGAAAAAGATGATGACCCAAAGTTGTCAAACTTGTACAACTTGGTAATATCATCAGCAATTCCAGTTGCAAGAACATGCTTAGAATCTTTTAGATCCTTCATTACAACTTGGTGAGGTGAAAACTCTACAGTTTTATCTTCACCTGAATGAGTGATTTGATATACTGATAGAAAGTTACAAGAAAGACTTGGAACACATAATACATCATTGAAATGGCCATTATCTACTTGAATTGTTCCAGGTCCTACAACACTAAGAGATCTATCATCACTAACAAATATTTTATTTGTTTTACATTCATTTAGAGAAGAAAATATGTTTTTATGCTTAGCCATATGATAAGATGCTCCAGAATCAATAAGCCACTCATTAGAAGAAGAAGCAGAAGTTGTATTGAAGGAGAAACCAAAAGAAGAAAGTGCATGTCCATGAGAAGAAGAAGAAGAAGTAGAATTGATATTGATTTTGTGCTTCTTCATCGTTGCTTCTAAAGTTGTCATCTTCTTGAAACATTTGGACTCGTCATGACCATCTTTATCACAAATGTTTGTCAGTCTTCTTATTTTTATATTTTGTTCCTTTGTCACCATTAGCAGTTGAAGTTGTCTGAGTGGGGTTGGGACCCTTATGTTTCTTTTTTTGTAGAGAGGATGTTGCTTCTTGGGATACTTGGGTTTATATTTCTATTGGGAACTAAGGCTTTGTTGGAGGTACCTGTAATGTTGATCACTCCAAGTTGTACAAGCTTATCTTCCTCTATAATCAAAGAAACGCAAAAGGAATCAAGAGTGGCTTTTTGATAATCTTTCACTAGAGCCTCTCTCATGGCATAAAAGGTAGATAAAAACACAAAATATTCATTACCTAGCTTAGAAATAATAAGATAGATGCAACGCTCTTCCTCCATTTCTATCTCACATTCTTCACATAAAATTCTGAGTGTTTTAAACTTAGATAGATAGTCTCCAAGGCAATAAAAATAATTTGGACTTAAGGTCAGTACTTGATTTTCTAACTGTTGTGCTTGAATAATATTGAGTTTACCAAATACAGATTCAATATTTTCCCAAGCTTCATCTGGGTCATCAATTTATTTAAGGTGGAACCTTAAATCAGGAGAGATGGACATTCTGATTAGTCCACATGCTTCGTCACTCCTATTAGCCCATTTGACTTTCTTATCAGCATCAATGGGTTCTTTTTCCTTTCCCAAGGTAATCATGTACAAGCATTTACTTCTTAATAAATCCTCCATATGAGATTTCCATTGGAAGTAGTTGGTGCTAGTAAGAAAAAGATTACTGGAAGAAACCATATTAAATATGTAGATAATATGGATTTAAAAACTGAAACTGATGATCTGGATGGAAAGATCTCGAAAAATTATGTGTTTTTTAAAAAAAAAAACGGCACTAAAAACGGACTTTGGATGTCAAAGTTACGCCCTTTTTAAAAAAGGCATAAATGGTAATCAAATGACCACGTGGTGATGTAAGTTGCTTTATGAAGTGACCCACTTTTGTAAAGAGAAGTGGGGATCAATTTTACAATGAAGTTACTTTATAAAAGAAAATCTGCATGCAAAATAAATAACTCTAAAATAAAATATTAAAGCTACTTATAGTGATTCACTTTTATACTTGAATTGAAATACACTTTACAATTTGAGCAGGAACTTTTTCAAAAAAAGTAACAAAAAGAGAGACTTGAACTCAAGACCTCTTACTTAATAAGGAAAATTTTAACCAAATGGTCTAGCAAAACATATTGTATTGTTTAGCTAGAGGATTTTTGTTGTTGAAGACGACCTTGGAGAGCGTACTAAAAAAAAACCCGCTTCACACAAGAAAACAATTTCGCTTCTCGATCACAACAAGGGTTAGATCTCAATTAGCTTACCAAGAAGATGCACCTTTTCCTATTTGTTTCTGATTTGTCGAGATCACACAGGGCGTGGGGCAAAGAGAATACGCAGATCTCAAAGAGGAAACAAATAATATAAAACCAAAATAATATTCTGCAAAAATTTAAAAAATGCATATTCAAGCTATATACCTCTAGATCTGACTGAGATGGTTGTATCTTGGGAAAAAGGAAACATTTTTTAGTGAAACAAAAATTGTTTCTAACTTAAACGAGTGCTTTGGATGCAATGGAATAGTCCTACCATCCCAGAAATGTATGGAAATGATATAAAATGGAGATGAGGCAACTCGGCTTCACGATCACGATCTACAACAGGAGCGGGTCTTCAAACAAGATCTAATACCATGTTCGACAACACAGGTATTCCAATAGAGGAAGAAAACTTTCAGTAACCACTCACACAACCAGATCAAAGATCAACACACTGATGTTTTGACATGGTAAAACCCCTACGACGAAACATCCACGGCCCCAACCAACGCGATCACTTGGAGCATTTTATTAATGTAAAAGAAAAAGATTACATAGAGATTTTGCAAGAGAGTTTATCACAATCAATCATCGGAAAATGACCCTCCATGCTCTTTAAATAGAGATCATGGACCAATCGAGTGTTAAGCCATGGATCAATGGTCGTTAAGATCGAGGAGAATATGAACCGTCGGATCACTCTATGTCGAGAACATATCGTGACCATCGGATTTCCTAACTACAAATGCATACTAAATAACCACACTAAGAAACACACTTTTACCTAATGACACATTAAACCAAGTAGATCTTAACTAACTCCTAGGTGTCTAAATATCCTAACAACTTCAAGATGGACATGCATTGATCAAGCGTAGAGGATCTATCTTAGACACAACAATGATTTTTGGAGTGAGAGAGAGAAACTTGTATAGGCTAAAGGGATATCCTATGTGAGTAAAGGAAAGAAATAGAGTGACAAAGAACAATGAATAGGTATCTTTGAAGGTTGAGAAACTCAGAGGGAGTAAGCCTTTAGGTTCAGGAGGGAAAGAAAAACCTTCCAAGTCTATCAAAAAGGAGTCATGGTACGAGATCACCATGTAGGATGCTCAGGAGAAAGAGGCTTCTAGGAACATGTCCAAAGGCAACAAGTATTCAAAGAAAGGTCTGAGCAAGATGGTAGGGATAAATTTCATTTAAGAGGGAGAATCCAATCATGTGAATTGGAGAGAAGCCATGGTAACTGTTGAGTTGTGAAAAAGGTATAAATATCCTCCTTATTTCCAGGGTTCGTGATGAAATCTTGGTTGAATTTTTCTATTAATTGGGAATAATTAGGATAGAAAATGATTAAAATGTCTTCTAGAAACGTTATTGAGTAGTGTTAGATAAATCCTAATATTTGGTTGGAATTGTTTGATTTTAGCACAAGAATGGATAAATATTGTCAAACCCAAGATAGTCAAGAAGATTCTGAAGATACAAAGACTGTTGAAGGTTGAAGACATAGGGCGCAAAGCAGCTTGAAGAAAGATTGTTTCCATATTTTGTAAATATTACAAATAGTAAAAGCAATCCTGAGGATATTTCGATCCTCAGGAATGCTTAAATTACTCATATTATTGTAATATGTAAAGAATCATGAACGAGAGAAAGATATAGAAAGATTTATTTTCCAAAAACATTCAGAACTCCTAATTGCTCTGCATAAGCAGTTTTTGTAGATGTTGTACCAATTATGGATTCAATAGAAGCTTTGACCGTTTTTATTATTTCTGCATGATGAGTTCCTAGAAGCAGTGCTTATGAGGACTAAGGGCCCAGTCTGAAGGATTTATTGTCTCAATTTGTAATTGTATCAGTTTGATTTATGTTTTGTGATTTAAATCTCTTTTGTAATAGTTGAGATAAATGCATGAATGTGTTAATGATTTTATACTATTTACTACAGAAGATAGGAGTTTCATTTGAATGATATCAATTACTGTTTCAGTTTCCATTGCTATAGTTTACTGCTTGACAGTTCCTTTCATTATCATACACGTTGTTCCATTTTCTTAAATTAGCATTTGTTGTTCCTTTCGCTTAAATTAGCATTTGTTGTTCCTTTCACTCAATTTAGTATTTGTTGTTCCTTTCACTCAATTTAGTATTTGTTGTTCCTTTTGGGTTAAGTATAGTCATTGTTCCCTTTCATAGATACATAAATTCACTGTTTCTTTTCACAGGTTAGATAATCGCCAATAGATCTGTTTATCAAGCTTTCCATAGATTTAATTATTGTTTCTTAATTATATCAATTCAGCAATTTAATTTATGCCTTTGAATTCACAACATGTTAGATTTCAATTCTGTTAAGATCTTAGTTTTAGAATTTTAATGAATGTGCGAGGAACTTGATTGTTGATAAACTCATTTTTTCTTTAACTACACGATTTTAACCTCTACAACTATCTGCATAGACTTTGCTGATATTCTTGAGATAAAAAGACGAATCCTTGGGTTGATAAATTAATGTTAACTAAGGTTGTTTTTAGGACATCTTTAGAGCCCAACATTTTGGCATCGTTGTCGGGGAGAGTGTCAAAGGTCGCATAGGTTGTATCTCTGGAGGATGAGGTATTGAAGACGGAAGGTAAGAACCTATGCAGACAATAAGTAAAATACTTATGCCAGCGCCTACCTCCAGCTGATAAATAGAGGTTATATAGGTGCTTAGAATTTTTGTGTGAAGTATGTATGACTAAGAAGAAAGAACCTGAAAAACCAAAACCCCCACCAAAAACTACAAAATCCCAGGGCTCGGTGCTCCCTGGAAGAAGCACTTTCATAGACGACATCATCTGAAAATCTAAATCTCAAGCTTCGGTTGGACCCAGGAGAGGTTCTACCCGAATCCCTCATGCAACAGTCTCACCAACTATAGCCTATTCGGAGGTTCATAGCATAACTGAAGGGACTGAACAAAGTTTTCAAGGAACATATCTTCTTCCTCTCAACCCTTTAGATGAGGGGAACTCTTGTAATATAGAGGAAGGAGAAGGGGAAACCAGCGGGGTTGTTAAGGAAAACCCATCATCACCACATGATATTGGATATCCTGTGATAAGAGAAGGTATACCTAAAATCCCAGATAGAGGTAGTACAATCAAATTCCCTAGGGGACCCAATACTCAATCTCCTCGAATAGAACACCTAGGCCAAGAAATTCCTAAAATTTAAGAGCATATCTTCTACCAAATGGTGCAACCAAATCAACCACGAGCACAAACTTCCACTTTGGAATATCCTATAGTTGATCCAGTTGCTAATGCCCCTATGAAAACAATTCCTTTACAAAATCTGCCAAACTTTCATGGATTAATTTCAGAAGACCTGGATGCATTCTTGTTTGAATTTGATATCCTATGTAGGGGTTATCACTACACCTATGAACCCCAAAAGCTAAAACTGTTCCCTTCCACTTTGAAAGGAGAAACTTTGTGGTGGTTTATGGGATTGGGGGGCAGAACCATAAACTCATGGGATGAAATGAAAGAAGCCTTCTTGACAAAGTATCAAGATTATTGTAGAACCAGGGACCTAAAATATGAAATCTTTCAAATGACTGCAAAAGAAAATGAAACATTAGAAGAATATGTTGAAAGATTCCAATACAATTTGCAAAGATCTCCTTATGGTACATTACCAAGAGAGGTACTGAAAGCCACTCTGATAAAAGGAATGAAAGATGAATGGGTAGAAACATTAAATTTAATGGGGAAGGGTGATATTTATCAAGAAACTTATGATGACATTATTAAATTGTGCATCAAATGCTTGTGTGGAAGTACACGGACCAGATCAGGGATGCAGGCCTCCCTCACCAGAAATAACAACATTACCAGTGGGGGTGTTACCCGAGCTGAAGTCGGTAATCTTTTAGAAAATTTTAAAACTGATATTTTGAGCACTTTGACTACATAATTGGATGTTTTGCAGGCTAAGAAGAAACAGGTAGAAGCATAACAGTCCTTGGCCATATTTTTCCATCGATGCAGAAAAAAACATGGTTTGAGGGAATGTCTTTTGGACACAGTTCGGGTGTGCACCATTTGTGCTAAAGATCACACAAAAGATCAATGTCCATCGCTCCAAGGATTAAAATTTGTCTTCAAAGAGGCAAAAGAGGAAACATAACCACTATATTTGATGGCCCAACGTCACCAATGGTAGGCTCGTACCCCAGGTATACCATAGGACCCTTCCTCTTGCTTTTCTGGGCAGTATAATCATCAACAAAATTATTGAAATGCATGGCAGGTTCAATAATTTTCTAACCCCGCCTGGCAGACCCAACAATATCCAATTGCAAACCCCCCTTGGCTAAATCAACCAACAACAAGCCCTCCTTGGCCAACTCAGCCAGCTACAAATCCTACATAGCCCAACTCGCAATACCCTACCTCATCTTGGCAGAATCCAAACAACATCACTTATCCCTCACAGTGGTCCAACACAGTTGCCTAGAACTCCAATTGGAACCACAATTGGAAGCGCCCTATGGGAATGACAAATCAACCCATAGGGATGACCCCTCAAACTCAATCCACTTTGTAAGCTCCATTCCAATTACCCCGGAATCCTCAACCACAATTGTTCCCTCAATTACCAGCTCAACCCCACCCAAATCCCAATAATAGGCCAACCCATATTATGGAGATTATTGAGAATATGGACGTGGAAAATAACACTGTAGGGTGCAACGAACTATGGTTGAGGTTAAGACGCATAATTTCTCTTGAAGAGAGTAACACTCACCAAGAGAAAGAGAATGAAAATGATGTACAACTAGCAATAACACCTTTGACTGTGGTCATAACGGAAGAAACAGAGCAGGAGGGAAGCATAGTCGAACAACAGAATCCCGATAGGGATGTAACCCATCCTCCCTTGTTCCCCGAAAGACTGATGATAGAAAAACCAACCGTGTATCCTAGATTTGACATCATGGGGGAACTAATGAATTTATATGTTAAAATCCCACTCCTACAGGCTCTACAAGACATCCCAATTTATGCCAAGACAATCAAGGAATTATGTGGGAAGAAGCCTGTCAGGAAAGTTAAAAAATCATCATCAACTATTCATGTGGTAGGTGCCTTGTCTGATCTCATCCTAGGGAGACAGGAGTCGATCAAATATGCAGACCCATGGAATCCCATAGTAATCGTTTAGATAGAGGGATGTTCTTTTCCAAACACACTAGTAGATTTGGGAGCAGAAATTAATATCTTGACCATCGAAACTTGCAACATCCTAGGTTTTACTTCTTTCGAACCCACTCCAATTATGTTACAATTGGTTGATCGATCAGTGTTCAAACTAGTTGGTACATTACAAGATATAGTACTTCCAGTCGACTCTTGGGAATATCTAGTCGATTTCCTCATTATCAACCCAAGAAGTGGACTCGATGGACATCCATTAATATTGGGGAGACCATGGCTCGCAACAACAGATGCGTACATAGGATGTCGCACCGGAAGCATGACCATTTCCAGAGGAGGTTCCACAAAGAATCTCATCCTATATCCTCCAGCTAAACCAAGCCCACCCATTATGCATCAACAGTTGCCACCACCAAGATATCCAAAAAAAGATCTACGATCCCCTCTCACTCTGGATGAAACTCTAGGACTCAAGAACCAACTAGAATACGGTGTGATCAACAGTTTCATTAATAACCCAACTATTGTGAGTCACCCGACATGCCAAATGTTAAAGGTTGTGTTAGATAATGAGGCACAGGGAGATCCACTAGAAGAATTGATGGAACAACAGATCCCCACTACCACTATTCATAACAACAAACCAGTTGAGATTGCACCAGGGAAGGTTTTGAATATTAATGCTAATCTAAACGAGCAACAACAACAAAAATTTATTCAGATCCTTTCCAAGTATCAACCGGATTTTTCATGAGAGTATTATGATATGAAGGGCATCGATCCGCAACTTTGTACACATCATATTTATATTGAGAAATATGTTCGACCCATCCACCAGCCCCAAAGAAGATTGAATCCTCACCTCAGAGACATCATTAAAGAATAATTATAGAAACTGTTGGATGTAAATTTTATATATCCTATTTCAGACAGTCGGTGGGTTTCCCCACTACTGATCGTTCCCAAGAAGAATGGGAAATGGTGAATCTATGTAGACTACAGGGAACTGAACAAGGCTACCCAGAAGGACCACTTCCCCTTACCTTTTATCGATCAGGGCCTTGATACTTTAGCAGGGAAGCAGTTTTTCTCCTTCCTAGACGGTTTCAGTGGATATAATTAGATCCAGATTGCCCCGGAAGATCAATATAAAACTACATTCACATGTCCCTGGGGTACCTTTGCATACAAAGTATTACCCTTTGGATTATGTAATGCTCCAGCTACATTCCAAAGGGCCATTCTGAGAATATTTTCTGATCTGATTAATGAAGGGATTGAAGTTTACATGGACAATTTCACCCCTTATGGCAATGATTTTGATCAAGCTCTAAACAATCTGGAGAAGGTACTGGAACGATGCATTGCTACCAGATTGTGTTTGAGTCATGAAAAATGTCATATGATGATGACTAAAGGTGTGGTATTAGGGAATTATATTTATGCAGATGGAATCAGGGTAGACACGGAAAAAATTGAGGTAATCCTTAACCTACCTACACCATGTACACAAACTGAGGTACGTAGTTTTCTTTTTGCTTCTGGATACTATTGCAGATTCATAGAAAATTTTGCAAAGACTGTTGCACCTTTCAATGCTTTAACTGGAAATGCAGAATTTCAATGGTCTAATAAGTGTACTATGGAATTCACAGGACTTAAAATTTTTATTTCAACAACACCAGTGTTGAGAGGATTGAACTGGGAAATACCATTCCAAATCTCTACAAATGCATCAGACATCGCCATAGGTGTTGTCCTTGGACAGGAAGAAGAAAAGAAACCCTGTGCTATCTATTGTATTAGCAAAAATCTTATTGTCATTGAATTGAATTATACAGTAACAAAAAAAGAATTTTTAGCCGTTATACATGCCATTAATAAATTTCATCACTATATAACAGGCTACCCAGTTATTTTGTATACTGATCATTCTGCTATTAGATATTTTACTAATGGATGGGTTACTTGGTGGTTATTACTATTGCAGGAATTTGACATCACCATCAAAGATCGGCCTGGAAGAGAGAAACGTGTTGTAGACTTCCTGTCTCGAGTACCCAAAATAAAGGATTCGTCGACAGTTGAAGACCAATTCCCAAACGAACACCTATTTGCAATCACTATTAAAACACCCTGGTATGTTGATGTGGCTAATTATCTGGCAGATGGAAAATTACCAGTGCACCTATCACCTAGAAAAAGGAAACTAGTCGTCCAGTACAGTGCACAATTCGCTTGGATTGGTGGATATCTATTCCACACAGGGGCTGACCTCCATATTCAAATATGTGTGAGGGAGGATGAAATTTATGATATTTTAGAAGAAAGACATGATGAGCCCTGTGGCGGACATTTTGCAGAACACAGAACTGGGCACAAGATCTTACAAATGGGCTATTACTGGCCCTCAATATTTAAGGATGCAAAGAAATATGTCCATGCCTATGATAGTTGTCAAAGAATGGGCCGACTTGGCCAAGCTGATGAAATGCCACTACAAGCACAAATAGTTGTAGAACCCTTTGAAAGATGGGCATTGGATTTTGTGGGCCCCTTCAATCCAAAATCAAGCCAGAAGGCCTACATACTAGTCACAACATATTACATGACCAAATGGGTAGAAGCAGAAGCCTTATCAAATGCAACAGAGGAGGTAGTCATTAAGTTTCTTTTTAAATTATGTGTATGCTATGGATTACCCAGAGAAATAATCACTGATGGAGGGTCACAGTTTACAGCTCATAGAATCATGACCATCCTGGAAAATTATCACATTAAACACAAGGTTACTTCCCCATACCACCCACAAGAAAATGGGCAAGTGGAAAGTACCAATAAAGTCTTTGAGGCAATTCTGACAAAAACAGTCTCAACAAATCGTTAGAATTGGGAAAACGAGCTTCCAAATGCCTTATGGGCTTACCATAAAACGTGGCATAACACCACTAGATACTCTCCTTATCATTTAGTCTATGGTAAAGAACCTATTTTTCCAATAGAATTTGAGATCAAGACTCTAAGGATGGCCCAAAAGATTGGATTGGATCTTACAGAAGCACATAAACAACGCCTACAACAGCTCAATGAGATGGACAAAGCATGACTGTCTGTCCTAGAACACACAACGGTTATTCAGCAACAGAGAGCTAACCAGAACGATAAACATATCAATAAGAATTCATTCCAGGGAAGGAGCATTGGACAACAGTAAAGAGGGTCTTCAGGTATCTTCGTGGCACTACTAGTTATGGATTGTGCTACCAAGGAAGACCAGGATTGGATAGAGTGCTAGACATAGATGGCTTTGTTGATGAAGACTGAGTTGGAGATATGGATCACAAAAGATCTACAAGTGGGTATGTGTTTAACCTATTTGGAGGAGCAATCAGTTGGATGAGAAAAAGACAGGCTGTAGTGGCACTCTCAACTACAGAAGGTGAATACATGGAAGACACTCATGCAAGCAAGGAAGTAATATGGTTACAAAGATTGTGTTCAGGTATTGGTTTGGTACAACAAGCAGTGAGATTAGATTGTGACAATAAGAGTGCAATCTTCCTGGCAAAGAACCCATCTTATCATTCGAAGAAAAAACATATTGATGTTCAATATCACTTTGTGAGAGACATGGTTGAGGAAAAGAAAGTGTTGCTGGAAGAGGTTGACACTTTGAAGAATGTTGCAGATTCATTGACAAAGTCTGTGAGCACAGAAAAGTTCTCCTGGTGTAGAGTAACAATGGGCAGTGTTGCCCTGGATTGTTGACTATATAATCCTCTGGACCCATGGATGAAAAGAAAACAAGTGGGAGAATGTTGGGTATGTGTTATATTCTTTGCATGTGTGTGTGTGGGCACATCAGATATGACAACTGCATCTGATGATCCCTCTAGTAGTGATATTTGTGTCGTGTGTGTCGGGCGCTTTCCTAGGGGGGTCCCAGGGGGGGCAAGTATGCCCCCCCCTGGTTACGCGGAGCGTTTGACAATTGGTGGTAGCCCGGGGCAGCACCCCGAAATGTTTTTTGGGCGGTTTTTGTTATTTTTAGCGGTTTTGTAAATTAATCCTGGAATAAGGGATTAGGGTTTTGGTATCTACGGAACACCTAAAAATATTGTATATATATTGTATGGTGAATGGTGAAATTCAATATAATGAATATAAGAAAGGTTTTTCCTGGTTGAGGGTTTCCTGTATAAATCTCTATGTACTATGTGAATGAGCCATTGATTAAATTTTGTTTTGCTTAAGAATCTATATGCATTTCCTTACTTCACAGATTTAAAATTTACACTTTAGTCACTGCCTCTTTGACCGCAGTCTGCTTTACGAGAAGCTAGTCTCTTTCTTTCCGCATATTCGCATTGTCCTCCTCATACATTTCTTGACTTTCATCTTTCTCCTTCTGCACAGCTCGAAGTTTCTCTAAGACCTCCTCCTTTTCTTGTTTCACTACTTCTATAGCCTTCTCTTTTTCTACTTGGACTCGACGAAGTTGATCCTCTGTCACATATGATAACCTTCATAATTGGGCAGGCTCATCCCCCAATTCTACACTTTCTACTGAAGAAGGCATAGTAAGCACTGCGCGGCTCGAATGGATAGCTTGTTGGATGTCTTTGAGATCCTTCTCTATCCTGTCATACAGTGTTTCTTGCTTCGCTTTGTGTCTTTGTAGGATGTCCTCTAAAGCATCCTCCACAACTGCAATGATGAGAACAACATCATCACTATGAGCACATTCTTCAACTGAGGCTTGTTGGCTCAGCTCTTCTTTCGTTCTGAGGTTTTCTACAGAGAAACCTTCATTTTCTTTGATGTTTCGGCCTCTGTAAGGGGATCCTTCGGCGGTGTCACTTCGCCTATTTCTTGCTTGACTCCTTCTTCCCCTCCTTCTTCTTGGTTCACTTTGTCTCCTCCTCCTCCCACGGGTGAATCAGGTCTAGTTTCCTCTGTTGCGTTGTCCTCCTCATTAGTTTCTTTTTTCTACAGTTCTTCCTTTTTCTTCTTTTTCTTTGTGCTAGCCTATCCATCATGCTCAAACTAGGTGACCAATGGACTGCCTATGATGTCGGGGTCGGAGAGTTCTGCATCTTCCAATGGTATGAGGAACTCTGCTGGCCATTCTTTGGTGATCTCCTCCATGTCTTCGTCGGTCATCTTGTAATAGGACTACAACTCCTACTTACTTTCATCCCTTCGCGTAGTGATGTAGATAAAGTGTCGATCTACGTGAAACTTTGCTAGCAGTCTATACTGATGAAAAGTGTTAGGTGTCATCTGTGGGAATGCTTCAATGGTGTGCTTCAGCTGTAGGTAGTAATTGTGGAACATCGCATTCAATTTCCATTGCTTCTCCATATCATTTGTATACCACAAGGTGGAGAACCTTGCAGCCAATGACTCCGATGGCTCAACTTCCGGGAAGGTTTTTTCTTCCGGCATTTTCCAGGTGACAAATGCAACCAATATCAGTAGCCAACTAAAATGAAACTCATATCCCTGATCTTTCATTTCGTGGTAGTCCTTCTCCAGCTCGTTAATGAGGTAACTCGCCCAATTCATTTGCATGCCTTCTACGCACTTTCCTGTGAGGTCTACGACAAATCCAGTGACTTGCGTCGAATGGTTCTTTGTGACGAGGTTACCAACTATAATCTAACAATCTAGGCGCATTGCACCATCCTAGATGGAGGCTACCTTGTAGCCTCATTTTCCCTTATCTACATAGCCATAGGCTTCCTTTATGCATTGTTCCAGGGAGAAATCTGTAGTCTTCCCTAGGTAGAATTGTTGATGGTCCAATCTATGCATGCTCAGTCCTGTGATAAGGTGGATCAACATCAGATCCATAGTGACACGCTTGTCAAGCCACATATAACCTCCATGGTAGCACGACAGGAGGATTTTAACGCAAGCCTTAACCTCCTGATGTCGACCGAAGTGGGGGATCTTCATTACATTCAAGATCATGGATTGCACGAGATCCTTTATCCATGGCTGAGAGACTATGTGTGGCTTCTTCCTAATCATCTTCATCAATTTTCCATTTGGCGCGAGGATCTCATAGTTCTTCCTATCTCCGAGGTTGAAGTCATTGTTCTTAAAATCTGGAATATGTCCTAACTGGGGTCCAACTACGCGTATCCCTTCAGGATGTAGTCTGACAAGACCAATGGGATCTGCTTCGCATTATCCAGATCGTCATGGTTCTTGCTTCACTTCTTAGTAGTGTGGCCAGAATGTCATCTAGTCAACGGGGATGCTTGCAATCCACCAATCGACGATGCCTGTATTCCCATAGACATGACTCTCTCAGTAATGAGGTCTACTAGTATCTCTTCCACATACTTTTATAACACGCTATGTTCACCCGACATTCACACTTGTAATAAGAGAAATAGGGTAGGAAAATAGACAAGCAAGGTACTCAAATGGATGGCAAGGTCTAGAAAGAATAGTGTGATAAATTGGGTTATCTATTAGCTCGGATATCACAGTTTGCAAAAAGTGGTCTCGATGCAGCGTATGACAGGTTAAGTAAGCACCGTCGTAACAGATTCCTCCAACGAGTAGGAATGCCTGAATCAATATGAATCCATCCATTATGACGCGGTCTCAAGGGTCCAACGACGATCTTTCCATCAATAACTGTGTTTCTAGCCGTTCTGGAGCGTAATTCTAACGGTCGGGGTGCCTCCAACGGTCATATCACTTCACCGTGGAGAAGTCCCATTATGTGTGGTTCTCCTATTCTGGCGAGGTTCAAGTTCTGCAGATCTATCTCTTGAGAAGTCTTTTTCGGGACTCCCTGTAGTTTTGCTAACTCAGCTTTCTTCTTACTAAGCTTTCTTTCCTTCTTTCCTATGGTCTGAGTCTCTGTATTCCTCTTTCCATTACTATTCTTATCTTTGCTTAGCATAGTGACTGATGTTCTTTCAAAGTGTTCAAAGATAATACTTCTTTGCTTACTAGGTCCTAGGTGGACATACTTTTGTCTTGCATGGATAGGTCCTTCAACCCTTCTTGCACTCTTTCAAAGTTGACAACTACTTATATTTCATTCTGTTGCTTCGAATCAAGTTCTCGTTCCTCTAACAGTCGATCTATTCTTCGAGCTATGAAATCCCTTAGTTCTTTCTTTTTCTTTTCTGTGGCTTCCTCTTCTGATTTCCTTCTGATATGATCCATCTCAATCCAAGTCTTTCCTAATAAAAGAGGAAAAGGGGCATTGTTCTCAATACATTTGATGACCTCAAATTCTTCCTTAGTTGATGTTTCATGAACAATCATAGGTATATTAGTAACTCGTCCACATAGGGTTATTATCTTTCCTTTAAACAAGCCTATCCTTCCCAATGAAGGTATCATAGCATGCTTTCCAAAAATTTCCCAAGTGCTTTCTAGCATAATGTTCACATGTGTTTCCTCATCCAATACACAGTCTATGTCGAAGTTTTCTATTCTTGTGACTATGCATTGTTTTTCTTTCAGGATCTCTAGTAAATTGATGTCTATGTGATTATCCATTTCTTCTTTTAATTGTATTAACATAGTCTTTGATTCTTTTTATGTATGATTCTTTAACATATCTTTAGTCTCTTGACCTTATTTATAGTTTTCTTGTCTCTTGTTCATCTTTTCAACTTTAGCAATCATTCTTGGACAATCCTCAACCTCATGACCAATAGCTTTACAACAAAGACAAATAGGACCTATACCAGGGCATTCCTTAGCAAGATGTCCAGACCTTCTGCAATTATAACACAATGTCAATCCTCTCTTTCTTTTAAATGATCCCCAGCCTCTCTTGTACTGTGCACTGGGATCATAGTGTTGGACCTGCAATCTGCAAAAATTCTTTCTAGGTTCCTGCATCCACTTATTAGTCCAAAAATTCTTTCTATGCATAGGAATAACATATTTTTCTCTATTTTTATCAAATTTATTCAAATCAATTCTTTCTTCTAACTGTGCCCTAGATTTCAGACTAGGACAATATCTATCAAACATACCTAGATTCATACTTTCGAAGAAAAAAATTCCACTTATCTTGCCTTTACCAAACCAAAAGCTTTAAGATCTTACCTCTTTTCTTCATATTTGGTTCCTTTTTTAGCATAGAGCTTCACAAGTCAAGTAGAATAGTGCGCACTACAAAAAGAGATCTACGCACAAAGCCTTCTCTTTTCTTAAGTTCCCAGCAATCACAGTTTCAGGTCTGACAATGGAACCATTTGTTGGCACAGGGGCAGACCCAAGGTTCAACGCTTCAACAATGCAGCAACAAAACCCTAACTATTGGCTCTTTCGGTAACACCTGCGAAGTAGATGAAGTCTCACCTGAGGTAGAGGCAGGGGATTTGTAGGACTTAGGTGTCTACAACCAAGCAGGGACACAAATCTATGATTATAACACTTGACAGAGCACTTAGCAAATAACATGCATTATTTATTGAACTGTATCCACATCGCAAGTTAAACCCTTATTACAGATTAGCGCAGTAGTAATCAAGATTAAGCACATCCAATCATTTAGCACATAGCATAAGCTCAGATCTATCATTCATTCACATCATTAAGAACTAAGCTATAATATCAAATGCATCCATTATACATAACATCAACAACACTAAGCAATAAGCATGTAAACAACATTGCGCAAAGCACATCAAACACAGGATTTACGTGGTTCACCCTAGTGTGGGGTTGTGTCCACCAAATCTCCTTCTTCTTTATTAGTCTTCATTCTCCTTACATTCGTCTGCTCTTATGCACAAATCCACAGAGCTTAGCTTCGCACTGGACATGTGATCTGTGCACAATGCACTAGATTCACCTTCCTAAAAATCAAGTCAAGGCACAGAGATAACTCCTCAATAGCACTAATCCTTACACAATCTTCCTACACAAAGCACTTACAACTTATTGCACTAAGCCACACATACTCTTTGCACACAGGCAACACTAACACTAGCACTAGCACTAGCACTCCTTCTTACATCGCTTAGCTACTTATTTATACATTTACAAAGAGGCCTAAACATGGGTAAACCCATGGGTCGACATCCCATACCCATTATATAAACCCTAATAACCCTTTGCTTGGTCCACAAGCCCGCAAAATAAGTGAGATCTCACGATCTCCGCTTCACCTGGGTGCTCTGTCTTCGACGAGCCTATTGAAGTCCCAAAAATGGTCAAACATGACCAATGTTTCCTCAAAACTTGGTCAAGGGCCAAAACCTGCTCTCCCTGATAGTTCCCCTAGGAGCCTCAACATGCTCCTTGACATCCATCAAAGTCTACATGAACCATATAGGTCTCTTGATAGAATTGGAAGGGGCTAACTCCTCCTCCCCACTTGAAGGTTGTATTCTCACACTGGAAGTCTTTGAACATTGTTCTCCCTTCGGAGCCTCCTGCTCCTCATCCTCCCACTGATTTGATATTCTTCACATTGTCTTGTTGATTCTTAGATTGGTTTGATTGCCTCATTATGTCATCAGGATCACCCTGATTGACTGAATTTCCTTCATTTTTTGAGTTTTTTGGACATTTTTATGAGTTTTTGGAGCAGAGCACTCCCCCCTCTATTGTTTTAAAAGTGCTAGAACTCCCTTGTAGCCATACACAAAGCACTCAAATGCCCTGGTGCCCCTTATACTAGAGCGCTACCCCTTGTTTTCTGAGAAACTTTCCAAAATTTGCATTTTTTGAAGCTATTTCTGGGTTTTGGCATTTGCTCAGGGTCCTATACTCCCAGTCCTTCTTGATATTGGATTTCAAACACCCTTCTTTCTGAGAATTCATCCTCTTTTGTTTGGGACTTTGACATCTTCTTTCCTTGCCTTGATACCACTCTTTGTCTTTGCTGACCCAGAGTTAACTTGTTGTTTTTTTCTCCTTTATCTGATTGAGTGAAAACTTTTGTGAGGAAATACAAGGGTCTGTGAACTTTTCATTTGATATTTAAGGTCAAATTTCCATCATTTCTCTTTTGTTTGAGGTTTTTGGTTCTTGTTTTCAATTTGGTTATCTTTTTCCTTCTTGTCTATTTCACGACGAGAGTGTATTTTTGTTTTGTGTGAAGTTTGCTTCAGATTGTTTAATCTTGAAGTCTGATTGACATTTAAAAGTCTTGCATCTGATTACTGTTCACATATAAGAAAAATGACATATTTTAGTGATTGGTTTGGATATTAGAAGGCATTTCTGAAATTTTAGCTTTACATTGGATTTCATTGAGAAACACTTGTATAAGGACATTGCATCTTAGTGTTTGATAGTGAAAACATCTTTCTCTCTTTCCCTTAAATAGCCATTCATCGAAAGACAAGATTGCTTATCATCTTCTTGTGCATTTTTTGGGATTTGATTCATCATACTATCAGTTTCATTGTCATGCACCCTTTGAGTAAAGAACAACTATAAAATCAACGCTAATTAAAAATTATCTAGAACATTTTTGTTTTTAGGATCTTCCACCAACATTAGACTAGGATTAGCACTTTGGATTAGGCTGTGAGTACAACTCTCCAAAGTTTTCAAAATGAACATTAGCATCCTGAGATAGGGAGAGTCAAATCCAATTGTCGTATAGGCTTTATGGGATCCCCCTATCACACAGGGGTTACACACGAGGTCACATTTGGGTGAATTACGAAGATTATCCCTCTGTGGTTTAACTGTTTGTAGTGGTCGGATCATATATTGGGGGTCACTTGAGGGTATACCCACGATTATGTGTGGGAGCCTCTCGAGTTGATTTCGGACTTGTTATCCTACCCATACTTTCAGATCAGACTATCGACTGTACCCGTCCAAGGGTTGACTATGAGTTGGTGTCCTTAGTTGCCATAATCCTTAGGTACTTACATGAGGTGACAGTGAAGGGAAGTCTCACCATACCTGGGACAGACATTGGTCAAACTCACTCGGACTCCTTGGAGGGTAAATCCACAATTACTGCGTGGAAGCTTGCACCAAGGTGAAAGTCCGTTAAGTAGGTCGCCATTGTAACTATTCTACCATATCCTAGCCCCTTCTTGAATTGATCACACAATGTTGGATTTCATCACCAACTAGTACAATCATCGAGAGAAGTCTTGTTTGCTTGGTTTTGATTCCTAGATTTTATTAGCATATGCTATTTCTTTTTGTTAGTTGGCCCTAGATTTTCAGCATGTACTGTTATTCTCCAAAATTGAGCCTGTATATGATAAAGGTCTTTGCCAATCACGTAGGATGCAAGGTCTGCCTCCGAAAGGATACCAACCCTTACCTCCTAACCCTCCAGAAGACAACTACCGTGGAGAGGTAGAAAATCAATCTGACGCTGGAAGTGTTGTTGCTCCTCCGTTAGATAACTCAAAAGGCACTTTGGTTATGGTTGAGAATACCACTCCTCACACTACATATGTGTCGGTAACCCCTCTCAAACCACTTTTTCTTCATTTAGACTCCCTTGGGAATGTCATAGACAAAGAGATCCCACGATTACCGGAGAGAATATTTATCGAAACATATATGGGATCCACAAAACCAACTTTTGGTGATGAGTATAGGACTCTTGTTCATCCTAGCACTGCAGTAGATACAAATCCTACACCTTCTCATTCTATATGGAGGACTTCATCGGGACGTGATCTCTATGAGCATTTTGAATCCTTTCGACAACCCTTTCATACTCATGACCCTCCTGGTGAAACAGGACCATCCGGTCAAACTATGAATCACCCCATCGATCAGGTCATTAACCCTATTGTTATGTCATCACAAGTCCATCCTAATGTTGGACTCATTACCTATACTTTTTCCCAAGGCAATTCAATCCCTACCCCTTCTTTTACAAGCTTTCACTCTACATATCCACATGTTTTGCACAATCCCGCTGGGACATCTTTTCACCTGAGAATGCAGAACCTTGCCAACCAAATACAATCGATTGGAGGGAAACACCCATTTAGCAGAACTATCCCTCCTGGAGGACCACCATTCTATGGCGGGCCTACCCCTCCCAGGGGACATCTCCCTTTTCATGCTCCTCCTGGAGGGAAACCTCCCTTTGCCAGTTATACCCCGGTCATTAATCCACCGCTGGTAGAGGGGCAACCTTCGTTTGCTAGAAACCCTTCACAATATTGGGGAGTATCTTCAGGAGGCACTTTTACCCAACCCCACATTGGGGGGCACTCATATCATAACCCACAATGAGGAGTATCAAATCCTGTTCCTCCCGGACCATCTTATGGACAACCTTATCCGGGCAGCATCCCAAATACCACCTGGAGTCCTCAGGGACAACAACCTTATCCTCCTCATGGGTCTAATGTGTATCTGCCTCTGGGATCTACTCCTTACCATACTCAAGGGAAAAATGTTTATCCTCCTTATGGGCAAGCAAATCACCCGACCTATAATGCTTAGAACCCACCGGGTTATGCAAATGTTTCTCATCCAGCATCAAATCCTACTTATCATGACCAACAACAACCGTATGTAGGAGGACCTACTGGTTACAACTATCCACCTAACCCAGTTTATGGTCCTACTAGTGTTCTTATTCCACGCTGGTATCATTCACAAATTAACCGACATCTACCTTTCCTTGCGAATCTGGATCTCCTAGACTTGTCTCGGTTAACTAATGATCCTATTTTTCATTCACCGGTTTGGCCAGTCATTCCAGCTAAACTTCCTTCTGATATTCCAAAATTTGACGGAAAATATGGAGAAGACCCAAATAACCATGTGATGACTTTCCATTTGTGGTGTTCATCAAACTCCCTCATGGATGATTCTATATGTTTGCGTCTTTTCCAACGAACACTTACGGGCTCAGCAACAAAGTGGTATATTGAACTACCACGTGCTTCTTTTCATGATTTCAATTCCCTTGCCATGTCTTTCCTCATGCACTTTCAAATACCTATTCGCTACGACACGGGTACTGAACTCTTGACCTCCCTTCGTCAAACTGACTCCGTGCACATCTCTGACCATATTCATGAGTGGAGCCAACGACGAAGGATGATCAAGGTAATCATTCCGGACATATTATTGGCAGAATGGTTTATTAAATCACTTTTACCCCCGATCGCTCGCGATGTCGCTATGGGTGGCATAGTCACCGAGGAAGAAACCAGTGCTCGGGCTCAATACTTAGATTTGGTTTATTCACAATCTGGTACTTTGTATGATTTGCTTCCGATTGCTGCTCAAGCTAATACCGATCCATCCAAACTGTCTTCCTCATCTCATGTGAACGGTGTTATCAGTTCCATCAAAACTCAATCTACTTCCCAATTGACCACACTCTCCTCTACCTCCCCCCAAGCTCAAATCTCTGAGGTGAATGTAGTTCAATCTACCCCTTCACAACAATCTGGAGGTAAGAAGAAGACAAAGAATAAATCAAAAAATACCAATAACAATGAACAACCAAAAAATCAATCTCAAACACCTGCTACTGAAAAGAAACCACAACGGAAACTGAAAGTGACGATCAGTACACTCGAGACTGTCCACATCACAATGAAGTGGCCAAAAATTTTCAGTGAAATTCACAACCCGTTGTTCTTACTCAACCTTTTCCACAACAACAATCCATGGTTGTTCAAACCCCCTCTCTTGGGGGCATTTCTAGCCATCCTCATGATGAGGCCTTGACAAGTGCACATATTTATATGTTTAATGGGATTAATTTGAACACTCGCTCCAAGACATACGACACACCAGGTAACCCTGACAAAGGAAAGGACACTAACAGTACTGGTACTTTACCGGATCCATCACCATCCTTCGTTAGTCCTCCATCCGTTAATCCTCCATCTGGACCACTTCAGATTAAGAAACCTACATTCAACTCTATCTTACGCCCTCCTAAGAGCACTATGCGCAAAGCTACCTTTAATCCTAGTTCACGTGCTACCCAGAACTACAACATTGTTGAAGATTTGGCTCAAACACCATGTGCTATGTCTGCGTTAGAAGTTCTACAGCATTGCCCCAGTCAACGTAGAATGCTCTTGGTCGCTATTGGCATTGTTGATCCTGAGTCATCCAACCATATCATGTTTAACCTGTAAAATTATGCATCTTGACTCTCCCACCAACTTGCTTTTCAAGTTGATGTTGTTGTTCACAATCAACAAATCCACCAAACTATTCTGGATGAGGGAGCCTCAACTTGTGTCATGTCTTTAGTGTGTTGGAAAGGTTTAAAATCACCCACACTTAACAAATCCCCAACGATGTTACGCACCTTCTATGGGTGAGGTTTTCATCCCCATGGGATTTTACAGTCCCTACCCATCCAATTGGGTGGAAAAACTATCACTGTTGATGTCGAGGTGGTCGATGCTCCCCTCGATTACAACTTGTTACTTGGAAGAAGTTGGTTTTATGCTATGATTTTCATTGCCTCATCGGACTTTCGATGTGTACAATTTCCTCATCAGAGAAAAATTGTCATTATTGATCAGTTGGATTTCTGCACGACCGATGCTCGTGCTCCCACTACAACAATATTCCTTTCTTGGGAGACCACAAGATCACATATGAAAGCGTTGGTGTTGGCTTACTGAAATATTCTAGCCTTATGGGTACCTTCCCTACACCACTTACACCGACTACACATCATATTGCCAATGTCGATATGATTTCAATCGCAGCTTATCAATCTTTGGAATCATCTAACCCTTGGATTGTACCTAGTCCATTGGAATTTGATGCACTAGGTGACACCATGCCACTTATTCCAACCGAAACATCATACGTTTCTACCCAATCCACTTCTCCCTTGTCGGATGACCAACATCTATTGGCACCTGACAGTTCCTTGTCGTCTACGATTGATTACAATTCCCCAATTTTTCCTTTGGATGAATCTATTATGGAAATTTTGAGCATTGACGAGCTACCTTTGGATGATAACCATCATCGATTCTCTTTTCTTCCTCCTCGTGAATAAATTCGGGCAGATATACTGTCTATCTCCCCTCCCGATTTCGATATTCCATCGTCTCCCATGCCTTTGACTTCCAATGATTTGGATCCGGTAGTTGACATGGTGATCTCTTTGGTAGGGCTATTGGAGCCTGATCTCCTTACCTCTATCGCGACCCTCGACATGTGTTCCTTCCCGAGTGATTTTCTTCCATCCAATGAAGATCTCTTGGAAGCCATGACCGAGTTTTGTCCCTTGACATGGTGTTCTTCCAGAGCGTTATTCTCTTGTAACCCATGATCAAGAAGAGTCTACGAGCATATTTTTTCTCTCTGTGGCAAGCTCGTTATAAAATGAAACAGAGGTCACAAGCATAGTTTCTCTTCTTTGTAGCAAGCTCGTTAAAAAATGAAACAACAATCTAGGGATTAAACCCGGAGCCCTGAGCATAGTTCTTTTTCTGTGTCAAGCTCGTTAAAAAATGAAACAGTCACCTCTCTTGAAGCTTCTTTTCATCCACTTTTATCCTTTTTCTCCGTCTAGAAGAGAAATTGGTGACAACCTCAAAGTCAGTGAATGAATTAAAGCTTGGAGCGCATGTCTCTAGCCTTTGATGATCATTCTGGAGTTAAGCCACTAGCTTTCAAGCTGGGGGCATATCGAGCTTGGTCTTTGTTCTTTCTCATGCTCGAAAAAACATGAGAATGTAACCGAGTAGACTTTTATCGATTTTTCGAACTCGCATGGATAAATGAAAAAGGAACTCCTTGGAGTCGTCTTTGAGCTCTTTTCAGACTCTCTAAACATGAAAATATTGCCGAGTGATCTTGCTTATTTTCCCACTCATTAAAAGGTTTGAAAGGGCATCTTTAGAGTGATAATTTATCTATTTTTCGGCCTCGCGAGACTAACATTACAAAAAAGGACAACATTGGAGTCGTCTTTAGGTTGTTTTCAGACTCTCTAAATATGAAAAACCACCGAGTTTACCTTCTTTGCACTCGTTACACGATCATACATTGAAGGGCCCATATGGGACCGAACCCTTACTTCTTCTAGTTCACTAAACAAAGGAAGAGGGACTTACCGAAGGTGAGTCATATCGAGCATGTGTTACCCTTCTCGAACTCGTTAAATTAAAAAGAGGTACTCGTCTATCTGGATGGGGGAAAAATTGAAAGAAGCAAGCCAAGCAGTTTTTTGTGAACACTACCAGTAACTCTTATAGTCACCCTTGAACATGACACTTTGTCTTTGCACGCATTTTAATCTGCTAAACCTCTGCACTGAACCAATCCCCTGAGTTTCTTTTACTCCTTTGGGTCACCTAACGAAATTCACAGCATCCACTGCATCATCAAGTGTTGGTCCATGTCATGTTTCTACTGTCGTGCCTCAGTGTTCAAGGGAAGCATCTGCCTTGAGAGTCAGCCATCACAAATATCCTGCTTCAATACCCGTGTCAGTCCATGTTCATTTGATCTACCAATTACATCTTTGTGTCAGTTTCATGTCGTTGATGGGGGATACATCAAGGCCCTCCTTCGACGAGTCTATTCCTATCGACTTCAACACATTATCCAGGAACTAGAGTTAGAAACCAGTTAGTACCTTGGGACCTGCATGCCTCAATGGAAGGCCTCCTCACGTCCGACAATGGGTTTACATCATTGACCCCTGATCGGATGATTCGACGGATGTTCGACTTCAACTCATTCATTCACATTCGTCGGTATGTACTAGAGTATCTTGGGAATCGTTGACATCAATGGTGATCTCCCTCACACTTGTTAACGGTTTACATCATTGACCGGTAATCAAGTGGTTTCTGCCATGTTTGACATCAAGACATATATTCACATGGTTAGATTCGTACTACATCGGGATCGGTAAGAAGACCCTGGGTTGAGTCATCACTCTTGTATGTACTTTGCCCAAGTTGCAAAGGAGTTCTTTTGAACTATGACACATATACTATCACATAGATCCACTTTGTATTGGTCGTGGCTATGTCTTGTTATCTCATAGATCCACTGTGTATTCTTCATGGCTACAATCACTTCAGGTCATAGGAATATAGATCCACATTGTATCTGCAGTGGCTATACCATTTTGTCAATATAATTATGGATCCGCAGTGTATTTTATGGCGGCCATACCTAAAAAGTCTTTATCACTCAAGCATAGGTATGCCTGCCTTGGGTTTTGAAACATGTCATAATATTTGTTTGATGGTTGTATGTAGCTTTTTCCGGCTTCTCTATGTCCATACCCTTGCTCGAAAAAGTCTACAAAGTACTTTAGTCATCATCGTCTTCTAACTTCATACTTTGGGGGGCAATCTGTTACACCTCAAAATTACTCACTTTGATAGCGTCGCAAGTGTCGTCATTACGAGTGTTGTAAGTGTTGCACCTTGTCCGTAGGCGTCGCATCTTGACTACAAGTGTTTCAAGTCATGCCTCTAACGACATCACAAAGACACTTAAAGACACCTCAAAGGTGGTTTGGAAGAAGAAAAATCATTTTGCATGAAGTACAAGCCCTTTGCCATTGGAAAAACCACAAAAAAAATGATTTTTGGAGAGGAGCGCTCCCCTACCTACTGTTAGGGAGCGTTGGCACACCCTGAGCTTCTCTGGGGAGTGTTGGAGCACTCTGTGCACCCCTTTGGGGGAGCGCTACCCTCTTTTCAGAAAATTTTGGGTTTGTTGAGGCAATTTAGGGAAGAATCCCTCAAATCTTGAAGGTAGTTGGATTCGAATAGATGGTCAAGGCATGATCTTAGGGGGGATCTTCAACTGAAGGAGAGGAATCCTCAACTTATTCCAAAGATCTCTCAAGTGGTTGAGCCTCTCCAAGGTTATATAAAGAGGCCTTCTCGTGGTGAAAGGTACATGGAAAAGATTGGTGTTGTGAAACTTATGATCTCATAAGTGAGATGCTATCAAAGCAATCAGTGGAGATTGATTGAGCAAAGGGGTTGGACAAGGAGAAATGGAATAGGCTATTGCACCTTCATTCAAAGGATTGTAAATAATTTTACACTTTCTTGTTTAATAAATAATTTTACACTTTCTATGTCAATAATTATCTTTGAACCAAAGTGTGAAAAAGATAAAAAGAGGATTTACATTTCAAAGTTCAAAATCCAAAAATGTTGGTTGAAAATGGTCGTTATCAATCCATTTAAGTAACACTTTAAGAAAAATAGAGTAACAACGAAGATGATGTATAGAGTGATTGAAAGTTCGGAATTTTTTTAAAATTGAACCATTTTTAAATTTTTAAATGATTATCAGTTTTGTTTTTGGGTGATTATTATCATTTAAGAAAATAATTGGAAATTGTCAATGTAATAATATGGGAAATATTGAAGAAGCTTAAGAAGAAGGATGTTTCCTTGTTGAGATCTATTGTTCCAAAAAAATACTTCTAACATTGAAGATCACAAACAAACTCATGATGAGCACGAGATCATGATAGTCATTAGGTATATGAGGCCTTGCAAATCTATCATGTGGGCTTCAAATCTGGTCACATAGCCTCTTCCTACTAATATCAGATGGCTAAAAGTAAGAGTTAATCAACATGGTGCATGTCGATTTGAGGAACTAGCCTTTCATAAGTCATCAATGTAGGTCAAATATCTCCTAGAGGAAGGGAGATAAGCATCTCTAGTCCTCATAAGCCATGAGTGTTTGAAGACAACCAAGTGAATATCTAAAGAAACAAAAGAAATGTCCTCTAATCTCGTAATAGAGAGAACATCATAATACAAAGTGGTCCTTAGTCTTAGGCTCCAAGGAGAAGATATGGAAAATACAAGGCTCTCAAGGAAATAGTGATCTATCTCAATGTAAGCTCATGGGAGAAAACTTAAGTGAAAGGGACCGTTAGGAGTTAGGTTGAAAGGTAATTGGAGATTGGTGTACATTAGGGGTTGAATGAGCCCATCATTGCAATGTAGATACAAGTTTGAGTAGTGTTCAAGTTTGGGAGAAATTTTTTGTTGAGGCTCAAGCCATGTGGACCAAAGGTAGGCTTTGTAAGTATCAGTATGAATGCCCTTGTTTATCTTACCATTTGATAGCTCAGGAGCATCCACAAAAAAATTATGCAGGGGTGGTCTATCAATATCAAGGTCAATGAGGTGAAACAATGGAAAGGCTCTCACATACCAACATGAATCGATACTGAATTTTACTTGCTCCATAAAGAATTTGAAAGATAGATATGGATATCTAGGAGGACCACTTAGTGAGTTTCCCATCCATATGAGCTTGTGTATCATTATCACGACATGAAAGATCAATAAAGCAATCAGTGGGGTTGTGCCAAATATTACAAGAGGCCCTGATCACTTGGCATGAAAATGTTTAAATAACATCATGACAAACACTCTCTTTTTCCTATTTCGGTTTACTCCCCGAAGGTATAGCCCCAAACATCACACTCATACAAGAGGGTATGTATGACCAATGAGTAAAAAAGTTAAATCTTCGATCAAATATCTTGAAAATAAAGTTGAAAACATTGTTATTCAAGAGTGTTGAGAGCAAGCCACATATTCCACACTCTAACCTCTACTACTAAAGTTAAACTAAAGCATGGTAGAAAAAAGAGAACCCCAAATATACACATAAAAAAACAACTTACAATCAACTTTCACCTCTATAAACAAGGCTACTAGGTAGCATATACCTGCCGAATATAATAATGAAAGTATTGTTTAAGGAGATAGGAAGACAAGGAGTAGGCATGAAATGACTAGATGACAGAAATATTTATTACAATAACATTGGGGGAAGTGAAGGCAGCAATAAGACTTCAAAGTTTTTGGCCAATAAGATATGAGATAAATGAGATTTAAAATTTAAAATTAATCATTATTTTTTAAAATTTTAGATAAAGGGGTGTATATTTTATGGTCAACCATAAATTAATAAAAAGTCAAACCTAATTCAACACTATATACCATGCCTATCGGCAAGTATAATAAGAATTGCATAACTTACCTTTCATTTAAGAATATTTATAAACCAATTACTTTTTATTTTTTTTATTTTTTTAATATACATCTAGATTTTTTATTTTCTTAAAACAAGTGTTTTATTATGTATGTATAGCTACAAAAATCCATTCAAATTGATGAAAATAAAGTGTTGTTAACATGGAGATATGATTTCTCTTACATCACGGTGACACCTTTTTCATGCCACCTATCTACATAACTATGATATATAACCAATTTTTTACATATTGTAATGAAGAAACTTTATCCTATGCTCATGTTTTCATATTCGACCAATATTTTATACGTAAATTTCTACTTGAAAATTGGATGCCTTTATTCCTAACCTTCCGCGTGAAGCTTCGGATGAGGTTGACAAGGTTTCCAAGGCCGCTCTGTAAAGTAGATGCTGGCCAATCAATTCAAAGATTTTTGAAATGTCACGTATCAGCCATTCAAGTCGAACGTCATGGGATTCCCTCTTCATCCATGTCGGCGCCTTCCACCCAGTGTGTGCCTGCCACGTGATCTGACTTCTTTATCTCCTTCTCAGCGATCCACAGAGAAAGAGACATCTTGCTCTGGTGGCACCCACGCCATGCAGTTCACCGACTTCTTGTTGCTTCACTAACATCCAATTGTTTAAAAAAACAGAGCCATCACACTGCGTTTCCATGTCGGTTACTGCTTCTGGTATTGAATTGATCCTGTAGCAGCTCATGGCTACGGCTAAGGCAACTCACACACTTACTCCTAATATGTCTACCCTGTATTGAGCTACAAAATGCACCTCTAAACACAATAAGGTTTTTATTTAAAAAGCATAAGGATCTAAATGCATCTCTAGACACAATAAGGTTTTCATTTAAAAAAACATAAGGGTGAACTCCTTAATCATTCTCAACAAGATAAACATATAGACATAATGGGAATCCATCTCTTGTATGTATGCTGTATCTAATGTTTATAGACTAGAATAAAAAAAAAAAAAAAGGTTGAATTAGGATTATTATAGATATCAACATTAATATTGGTATAAGAGTCACTTTGTGATGTTGAATTTTTTGAAAATAAGATGTATTTCGAGTGAACACTCTACCCATTGTTAGGGACCCAACATTGTAATAGAAAAGAGTTGATTAGTTAAGAATTTATAGAGAAAGGATAAAGGATAATCATTGTAAAAGAGAGTAAAAACTTTGTTTTCAAGTAACCTAACATTTACCTCCAACCTAACCTATTTCTATCATGTTTTCAACCGTCACATGAAAACAAAAATTTTGCTCTTTTTTTTTACAATGGTTATTCTTTATCCTTTCTCTATAAATTATCAACCCAACAACCCATTTCTATTACTATTTTCAGCTTTAAGTGTCCCCGACTATGGATGGAGGGTCCACTATAAACATTGGACAATAGAAATTTCTTTATTTCCAGAAAATTCAACATCATGATGACTAACTATGAAAATCTACACACTAGTCAGAATTATATACAAATTATATATTATAATTAATATAGAATGATACAATTAAAAAAAAAAATTAAAATTATAAAAACCATTTCAAAATGCTAAACATATCAAATTTAACTATTTATTATTCACATACTCAAATCAATTAACTAATAAGAAAGCTAAAACTAGGTGTTTAATACATGCTCTATTAAAAACACGAATATATTGATATATAAAAACACTAATATATTAAAACATGTGTTCCCTTCTCTAAAATCACAAGTTAATGAGATAGGATATATAAACTTCACTAAACAAAACAAAACAGTTAAATAGTGATTATAGGATATACAAAATTCCTTGTCTGGTAGAAAAGAAGTCAGCACAGGGATTGTTAAAGATTTTACAAAATAAGAATTTTTCTAGGGATATTTGTTCAAATCCGATGAGAAATTGTTGAATTTGTAGATTTAAGTGATTATTTATGTAAAATTTAAGTGTTTTGGGAGTTTTTCAACAGGCTGAATCCATTTCTACATTCAGAAATAGATTTTGAATAACAAAAAATAATAATTCATGTAAATTTAAAAATCATTTCGTAAAACAGTTAACCAACACCATTATTTAATACTACAACACCATTATTTAATACTACGATGTTGATTTCCAAATTATCAATCCCTCGTTGTCTCGCACTGTAGGAAATCGTTAATGGCACGGTAGTAAGCTTATTATTCAAGGAAAAACTAACACTTAAACAACGCTCTGTTCGCTTTCCCACAGCTTAGTCAGCACGCCGACTACACTAGGATTGTTACGATACAGGAGAAAGTGTAAGATCTCAAGACTTGTGGTGCAAGGCACACTCTTCAATAGTTAATAGTTAAGAAACTGGCGCAGATGGCCGACGTCTACTGTTCCACTTTGTAAAGCTGTCGGTCAATGGAAAAATAAAAACCTAAAAGGGCTTTGATTAAAGACAATATCATTTCTCATACAATTTCAATCCAATGGTCGTTAAATCTCCACATTAAACCAGACAAGCACTACCAAATTCAGATTTTAAAATGTGCTTACACGTGTATGATGAGGTGTCAGTGCTTCAACCCACACCTTCCAGTACTGCCTTCTATAGCTTTGCTGCTCCGTCTCTGAACATCCAACCTGGAAATGAACTGAAAAAGCCATCTGGGCAGACCACAAGACCATTTCTATCAAATTTAATTAATAATCCTTTTGCATGAATCTCGGTATTCAGTTGCTATTTACAGACTCTTAAAGTTTCTGCAGCCATCTGCAATAATATCTGAATATTCATTCTTCTGTAAGGATTTATCTGTTTCCTCAAGTACCATCATCATATTCTCTTTGATTTAGCATCAAGATCATGGCCACCGAGACAACAACACCTTCGGAGTCTACTATGAACGAGGTGGGTCATTCTGCACTGCTATCTGTTGGTGTTTCTTCCATTGTAGATCAATCTTTTTATCATTCTTTTTGGTTATCCACCTTGAATTTTACATGGGCTATGGAAGCTAATCTGGTTTTAGTTTGATTAGTGACTTTGGTGACTCCATATTCATAGGATTGAGTATGGCATATAATCATATAAAATTATAGCTTGAATATGATCATGGTGTTTGTTTTGTAAACATGTGTGCAAATGAGACAGTGAAAGGATTGAATCCATGCATGTTTTCCCTTGGCATCTTGCTTATTCATGGCTGGTTAGGAATTTTATAGCAAGGGATTCAGTTGGATTTAAACCTTAAGTTTTCTATCGATTCCTAACTTAGCTTTAGAAGCTTTGCTGATGTTCATGTTATCGCATGGAACCCAAGAGAAGCATATCCTGCACTGTGTATGTAGGCGACCTTTATAGGTTTTGGATATAAGGTATTCTTGTTGTAAAATCATCCCAAAATGTTGCATACTTTCTTTTCTTCGGGGCAAGAAAGAAGCATGGAGCTTAACTTACTGGATGTCTTGTAGCCCCATTATAGATTTTGAAATCAGAACATACTTTTACCCACTTGGAAGTTGTAAAATGATCCAAAAGTGTTATTTTGTTGATTGTTGTTTCGGTGCTAGGTGAATGGATGGATGTCTCAAAGATGTTAGGGTTTGTCATTTTGGTCATAATAGATTAAGCTGTGTGCTTGTCCACAAGATGTAGCCCTAGTGGTGCAGAGAAATTGTTTTGGCCAGGAACAAGATGCAGAAAGTGTGTGGATAATTGCGATGTTTCGATTGCAAGCTTTGCAATCAAGGGTTTTCATGATCACGATTCTAGATGCTATGGGATGAAGTTTTAAAATCGGGATGGATTTTGTGCTTAAATAGGCTCAATTTGTGCCTGGTTGTCAAACAGCCAGGTTTAGTTCTTGTCGAGTTGAGTTGCTAATGGGTTTGTTTATTTGATTGATGTTTCAGTCTATTGAGAAAAAAATGGAGGATCTTAATATTGAGAAGATAGAAGATGCACAGAAAGAAGTTGACTTTTCTATGCCGGAGGCTGAAGAAAAGGAAATTTTGAAGGAAGAAAAGACCCATGAGGTCGGGGAAAATGACAACCCAGAGGATCAACAGACCCGTGAAGTTTCCCTTTCAGAAACTGAAATCCCGGAGGATCAAGATTCTCTCAAGGTTGCAGAAACTGAAACCCCAAAGGAACAAGATTCCCATGAGATTGCTGATAGCAGTACTGGTGAAACGTTGAAGGCACAGGAAATGCCTAAGGCTAAAGAGGAGGATACATTTGAAGATGCCCCTGAGGCTATAGAGAACGAAACCTTGAAGTCAGTAGAAACCCCTGAGGTTGCAGAGAAGGAAGGCTCAAATGAACAGGTGGTCTACAAGGACCAAGTCCCTGCAGATGAAAACGCTTCAGATTTGGTGGCAGAAGATAAATGGAAAAAAGAAGCATCTGAATCTGCTGAGGCTGACAAGGAGAAGGATGTCAATGTTGCAGAGGTCCGAGAGGTTTTAATTCCAACTGTGGATCACAGATCCGGAGCTGGAGATGAGAGCAAAACAGAGGATGTTCCAACTACAGTGGTCCATGAGACGACAGATGGGGAAAAGCCTTCACCACAATCTGCTGAGGCTGATAAGGAGAAGGAGGTCAATGTTGCAGAGGTCCGAGAGGTTTTAATTCCAACTGTGGATCACAGATCCGGAGCTGGAGATGAGAGCAGAACAGAGGATGTTCCAACTACAGTGGTCCATGAGACGACAGATGGGGAAAAGCCTTCACCACAATCTGCTGAGGCTGATAAGGAGAAGGAGGTCAATGTTGCAGAGGTTCGAGAGGTTTTAATTCCAACTGTGGATCACAGATCCGGAGCTGGAGATGAGAGCAAAACAGAGGATGTTCCAACTACAGTGGTCCATGAGACGACAGATGGGGAAAAGCCTTCACCAGATGGGGAAAAGCCTTCACCACGCCGTTCAGGGGACATCTTCCAAAATGTAGGATCCAAGATGATTCAATCTGTGCAGAAGCTTAAGAATGTCATCAGTGGAAAATCTTCCAATGGAAAGTCATCCAAATCAACAGATTGAAGGCCTCTACCACTGAGGCTAAAAGTTCTAACAGACTATGGCGACAAGGGAGCCACTGGGCTTGAACAGCTAGAAAGGACTTTACTTCTATAAGCATGGATAGGCATTATATAATTCAATGTATGTGTTCTGGTTATGTTTGTTGTTTTTTCCTCATTTTTGTCTGTGACCTGAAAACTTGAAAGTGAAAGTCAATTTTTTAGCCCTTGAGAGATGGATCTCTCAGCCTTGTCATGGGATATAAGGCATCCAAGAAGAAAACTGCTCAAGTGAGTTGATTTTATGGCTCAGTGTGAGGTAGGCATTTTTATCAGGTTATGTAAGTAATCTGTAAATGTAGTGATTGATGTAACAAATATATATTTTGTCGGATTGTCTTCTATTTGTATATTGCTATATGTAATTTATCATTTATGTGATTATTCATATTATGTATTTGATATGATTGTTACAGCTTCTATTCATTTGTACTGTGTATGTTGCATGATTTTCCATCTCATAAGTCTTGAACGTTACCAATTGTCCATGATATGAGCATTTCAAACAAAGATAAGATGGGATGCCATTTTATTTCTTGGATCGGAAAATGTAAACTAAATCTCAGATGAAATTTATTACTGAACATAGAGCTGAAGTCAAGCAGATATTTAGTGTTGTTGATAAAGCTGTGTTGGATTAATGGTGTATGAGTTGTGAAGCGTGTTTTCATTTGCTTAAATCTTTGTGATAAAACATGCGGATGAATTCCTGCACATCATGCATGTTTTCTGCTGAAAGTGAGCTTGCAAGCCGAAAAGGGTTGTCATATTCTGAGATAATGGCACAGAATGAATTAACATCCTCTTTAATACGTCCATTGTTTGTCTGTTTTTATGGATTGTGAAGCTTGTTTTCATTTGCTTAAAAGCTTTGTGAGAAAGCATCGAGATAAAGCCTTCTTGGTTAGTGTGTTCAGAAAAAATGGCAGGAATGACCTAGCATCCTCTTTAAGACTCCATCGTGTTTTTGGTGGTTATACATCTCACAACTCACGGAGGCCACCCTTTAGGCTACGTTGTGGTCCAAGGGATGCCTAGTGAGCCCTTTCTCTATGCACTTATACGGTGGAGCCTTGAGCGTTCTCTAAACCCTACTACTATGTTGCAAGATGCTTGACCAATAAAAAATGCAAAATATGGCAGAGGCAGAGAATGAACAACACATTAGTCTAGTCATTAACTTTGAAGGATAGAGAAATCAAAGAATTGGCCTACTCATTCTCATTAGAATAAAAAAAATCAAAGAATTGGCTTTCTCGTTCTCATTAACATAAAAAATACCAAAGAATTGGTCTACTCATTCTCATCAACATAAAAAATTGACATGTATAAAAAATATTGACATGTATAGATAACATGCATCTTAGCACCACACTTTCTTTTTGGGCTCTATGGCATTGTTCAGCTTTCATCCTCGAAGTCTTCTTTTGCTCAATCTCCTCTTGTTCTTATCCCTTTATGAGCACCAAATAACTCTATGCCAATAAACCCAGTCTCCTTTTGGGTCTTCACATTCATGGGCTAGAAGAGTTTAACAATGTCCATAGATTTAGCAGTTGAAAAATAATAACATGAAAAGAGATCTCATATATATATACCTACATATAACACTTTCGATAAGATAAGAGAGGGATAATATAAAATACAACAGAGTCCCCTAATTATTCATTAAGCACAAAGAACCACAATGATTAGTCACTGCTAAATTATTGATCAAACATAGTATATGTCAAAGCTTGTTAAAGTCTTAACACTCATTTATTATTAGTTTATTAGTTATGATTAGGTTGGCTTAGTGGTAGGTTACATCATGCTCACTTTATCTTCTATTTATAATAAAGGAGAATCATTTGTATAAGCATCTCATCTTGTCTTCTGAATTGGATATATTGTAAAATGAGGTTTTCCTCTCGAAGTGGACTATATTCATTGACTTTTTATCATTTTAAGGTGTTGGATCATAACATTTTGTTTAAGAGCATTGATCTTTGGGTTTTGCTGCTTCAAGTGAGCCATCTCGACATTTTTGCTATAACATTTTCTCTGGGAAGTTTTAGTAAACGAAATTTGAAGGTTACTAAGGAGACATATCACAATATGCATGGTAAAAAGTTTAAGTTCTAGATTGTTATAATTTCGGAGATATAGCCTATGGAAGATAGGGTTTTTGACTCATCATAAAATCATTTTTAAACGAGTCATCTTGGAATTTTCTATATAACTTTGTTTCTGTGAAGTTTTAGACAGTGAAATTTTGTGGAGACCGAGGAGAAATGTCATAGTACATCCGCTAAAAATTTCCATTTCCGGTTCTCTATACTTTCAGAGATATAGACCATTGAAGACAAGGTTTGTGACTAATCCTAAAATCAGTTCACTTGGCATTTCCACTGTAATGTTTTTTCAATGAAGTTTCAGGGTTTGAAATTTTCAAAATCCTGAGTTGACATAGTGAAGTACATGCGGAAAATGTTTTAGATTTTGACTCACTACATTTTATGATATATTTCTTGTGGAAGTTAATGTTTTGCACAAGTTATTTTCGGGTGATTTTAAGAGCTTTTTCCATGGTTAGCAAGCTCATTTTTAATATTTTCTTAGAGACGTGTTCCGACATTTTTAAATAACACAAGATTTGTCATTAAGCAGGTAAAAGTGTGGTTGGGGAAAAATACAAGAAAGAAATACACATGGTTTCACATGTTTGGAAACACATTGTTTTACCTAGATGGAAACACCTATAACCCCTATTGGTACCCCTTCAAGTAGTACTGCATTAGACAATAGGTGTAGACAAAATCTCACTTTCACGTACCTTTGGGTATATAGGAAGTCCCCTAGGTATATCTAAAACCAACCTTAGATAATCTATTCGATTGTCTTGTTGTTGTAGTACACTGAGAATTGCACTCATGGAGACCACTCTCTAGTACCTAGGTAGTTGGTTAGTACGGCTAAGGGAATGGTTGAGCCTCCTTAGTTAGTGCCCTAAGATATTGGGTCGAGTACCATTGTTGGACCCTGCACGTATATCATCAAATTATAGTACTTGACACTCTCTTGTCCTTAGGACCCAATAACTTTTTTCCATGGCTCCAAAGAAAGATTCAAAAATTACTTCACCAATTAAACATCCATAAATCTCCTCCATGACTCATGAAGAAAACGAGGAGATACAAAACCATCTATCCAAATTGAATAGTGAAATCGACAAATTGAATGATAGGTCAATGAAAAGGTTGATTTGATGAATACTCAAACAAAAATGGAAAGAAATATGAATGTAAATAAGGAACTGATGTAAAGGAAGATGGATGAAAATAAGGAACAGATGAAAAGAACGATGAAACAATTGGAACAAAAAATGGATGAAAAATTGGAACAAATAGAACAGAGGATTATGGAAGCCTTAATAGGTAGGTTCCCTAAACTTGAAAAGGTGTCTGAAGGGATTCATGAAAATAAAAGTAGCATTCAAGTTAAACAACTTTCCAATAATAAGAATTTACCGGGGGGTTTTATCTCCAATAATGGAGTTACTTATGGATGGTCTCCAAAAGGAGTAAACCTTTCTAAGGTTGAATTAAGGAATTTTGATGGAACAAAGGTTTTTACCTAAGTGAACCAAATAGAGAAATATTTTGAACTGCATAATATTATGAATGATAAGCAAAGGATTCACATAGCAACTTTGAACTTTGAGATAAAACCATATAAATGGAATCAATGGGTAGTTAAAAGGAAGTTGTTGGCGCCTAGTGGGAATACCTGAGGTTAATCATTAATCCACCAACAAATCCCAAGATATTGTCCCTTTTGGCATCACCCGCAAGTAGGTGAAGTCTCACTCGAAGTACCTATGGGGATTACAGGAAACATGGTTCCGTAGTCATGGGGGAATATGAGGCATTCATTCCTTACTATTTACTTAACATTTATTCATATGTTTAGTACATGAAACCATATCAATACTATGATCTATGACATATTCATTTAACCATTCATCATATGCACAGAACCATTTAATAGATATAACATATGCATGTTAACCATTCATCATAGGTGCGCGTTAAACAAAATAAGAAAACACATCATAACAACATGCACATTAGAACACAAGGATTAATCTGGTTCACCCGAAACTGGGCAACGTCCACAAACAACTGGCTCCTTATTCATTCATTCATAATCTCCATTACATTCATGCACACCACGCTCATACATAAATATTCAGTAAAAACTCAAACCTGCCCAAGCCGTTCTATGTTGCAGTGCACACATACCTCTCGATTGATATTCAACTCAACTAACTATTCATTTCTCAATACCCAAATCAACTAGGCTCTTCCTCAAGAATGTTCACCACTCTCCAAAAACTCACTCACTAACTCTCCTCTTCAAGAATCTAGCTTCTATATTTTTTTCTACCCAAAACCCATTACATATTTATAGTTTTACAACAGGGTTTATCCCATTACAATGTGGGAAAAATGTCCCAAAACTCCTAACCAACTTCCGCCTCTTGCACGCTAACTCCTTAAAATGTGCTAACTACTTTCCACGCTCTTTACTCATTTGCCAAAATGCCATGCTATCTGCTTCTATGCGATTCTCAAAACCTATCCAAAATAGTTTGCTCCAACAAGCCCCCAACACTCACATGTGGCTCATCCCAAGCCACTTCAGACCTGCTTCCATGTCGCCAAAAACTTCTGTAATATATCTCTGGTTGTTGCAACTTTTTCTTTGACTTGGGTTTTCTGCTACACAATTTTCGCGACCATCTCTGCAATGATATGTGTCTTCACTTTTTCAACACTTTCCTGGACTGTTTGCTTGACTATACCTTGAGTAGCTGCTAATTCCACTCACCTTGTAGGCTTCTTCCTGCAAGGTCTTGATCTTCTGTGCACGGACTACTGCTTCGCCCTAGCTGATTCATTTCTGAGTATATCTTTCGGTTTTCTTCCATTTCTATCACCATCTCTGCTGGTGGTAATGTACTCATCACTTCCTTAAACTTTTGTGCATTTTCCTGCACATCTTGTAACTTTTGGCCAATCGTTTGCAACTCCACCTCTTTAGTCAATTGCATCCAAGATCACGTGCTTTCTACATACAGTTTTGCACATTTTTCTTCTGGGCTTCTTATATTCTCTAAAGTTGTGGTCACCAACTTCTCTCTTTGCTCCCTTTCCTGTAGGGGAGTGCCTGGTATATGTTGTGCTTCTAAGTTGTTGATCTTAGTGCATAATCTATGAAAGGATTCACTCAACTTTGTTACTTGTTCCTCAATTGGGGCGTCTTCCTCCCTAGGTACTTCTAGAATATTGTTATACACCCCCTAGACCACATGTTTCACTCTCTCTACCCATTGTGCGGCCTTGTCCCATTCCAACCTAAGTTGGTCATATTATGCTTGCAACATGTCTTTATCTGTGACTTTCTTTGTCAACTCCATCGAGGTTGACACTACGCAAACTTGAAGTTCCTCTGTCACACTCGTCTGTAATCCATATAAGACTTCGACTGACAATTGAGATAACACTAAGTCAATATGCCTTAGTGCCTTCGCTTTCTCTTTCAACTATGTCGTGGGGGATAAGGATCCCGTCGCGATCTTCATAACTCGTCTTTCTCATGTTTTGATAGATATCATCTATTGCACCTCGATTGTCTGCGTTGTATTTTTTGTCTACACTTGTTGTCCTGTTTGCACTGGTGCTAGTCTCATGGTCTCCAAAACTTGTTGCAATGCAATAATCTACGCTTGCATATCCAAATTCATTTATTCTTGTTATTTTGTCACGTGCTCAAAAGTTTCATCTGTTGCTTCCTTAACTTGGTCTGCAATTTTTTCCAAGTCAACTTATGTGAGGGCTTGAATGACTAGTTCCCTTACAACTTTCATTTTCTTGCAATGTGAGACTGCTTTCCCCATGTCTACTTATTTTCTCTTATCTCCTGTGCGTGGGACTGTCTTTTGTGTTTTTCGTCATGCGCCATTTCCTTCTTGTTCTTTGTCTTCATCTTCATCTTCATCTTCATCATTGATTTCTTCTATCTTAAATTTTTGTTTCTCCGGTTGCTTTGTCTCTGTCTCTAGCGTTGGGATCTTCCAATCATCATCCCAATCATCCATCATGTGTCCCATCTCTTCCTCAGTTACTTAGTATCATGTAGGCAAGCATTCCTAACTTGGATCTTTCTTTGCTTGGATATACATGTAATGGCACCCTATCTTAAATCATGCAACTGGCTTGTATGCTTCTACCACCTGTGGTGGTATGTGTGGTGTCCTTTGAATTATTTCCCTAATGGATTCCTTATATATGTAGAAGTGAATATTGTTGTCTAGTTGTCTCTCCTTGTGCTCAGTATGCCACAAGTTCATGTACCGTGATGCTAAGCATGGCTCATTTGTTGTTGACAAAAATTATGAATTTTTTGGCTCCCTCCAAGCCACTAATGCTATTAATATCAATAACCATGCGTAGTGAAACTCCATACCTCAGTCTTGCACTTCTCTGCAGTCTATCTGGAACTGGTTGACTAGGAACATCGCCCAACTCATTTTCACTCCTTTGATGCACTTTTCTGCTATTGTTATCACTCATGCTCACACTTTATCTCCGCGACACTTTTTGAGCAATTTGCAAGCTAACACTTGCATTGAAAACTTGACGCAGTCATCATTGATGTTTGCTATGTTGAGTTTGTGCACTGCTTTGAATGTTCCAAACTTCTCATTCATCTTCTCCGACAACTCTTTTTCATTTGACTTGTCTGTAAACAATATTGATGGGTCCTCTTATCCAGACAACAGAACCATTTGTTGGCGCGCAGTGGGTAAACCCAGGGTTAATCATTAATCCACCAACAAATCCCAAGATATTGTCCCTTTCGGCATCACCCACAAGCAGGTGAAGTCTCACCCGAAGTACCTATGAGGACTACAAGAACCAGGTTTCCGCTGTCATGGGGGAATATGAGGCATTCATTCCTTATTGTTTACTTAACATTTATTCATATCAATACTACGATATGAAACCATATCAATACTACGATCTATGATAGATTCATTTAACCATTCATAATATGCGTGTAACCATTTAACAAATATAGCATATGCATATTAACCATTCATCACAGTTTCACATTAAACATAATAAGAAAACACATCATAACAACATGCACATGAGAACACAAGGATTAACGTGGTTCACCCCAAACTGGGCTACGTCCACAACGAATGGCTTCTTATTTATTCATTCATAATCTTCATTACATTCAAGTGCACTACACTCATACATAAATACTCAATAAAAACCCAAACCTTCCCAAGTCGTTCTATGCTGCAATGCACACATACCTCTCGACTGATATTCAACTCAATTCATTATTCATTGCTCAATACTGTTATAACCCTAAATTGCACCATCCATGCTTACCTGGCATCAGGCCAACTCATTGCCCTTCATTACCAAAGCCATGCTGAATAAAACCTTGAAAAATCTCTTAAATTAAGTAACTCGCGCCCTAACCCATTACTGGGCGCGTTGGAATGCTGGCAGGCTCACTACTGCACGCGTTGGAACGCTGGCTGGCCCACTACAACCCTCGTTTACCTAACAAAGCACAAAAATAGGAAAGTTGCCGACAGAACGAAAATCTTTGGGTCAGTTAACTAGAACTCCCAGCCATGCATGGCCGAGAGTTCGTCCAAAACCCTAGCTCCTTCTAGCCTATAAAAGAAGGGGTAGGGGTACTATTCAGAGGAGGAAAAATCATAGCAAAGAAACTATGCCCAATTGTCGAATCCGTTTTGTCCCAACCCTTTAGCCTTTCCTCAAGCTTTAGGAGAATTCAAGCAAAGCAGTTGGAGGAAAAAGAAGAGGAGGAGCCCAGGATCAGGATCAAGGAACGGTGGCCGATCTCTATGATTATTGTAAGTTGACTCATCTTGAGATTAATAATGAATACTTTTCCCGTCCCAATGTACGAGTCTTATATATTTTATTTGATTTATGCTTAATCTCTAACCCTCTAGTAGAACAATAGCATGCATGCATAGTGTTTTTGCCTTGATTGCAGAATCGTCTTTGGAAGGAGCAGCAGAAGCAAGGAGATAAAACGCAACGGAGGATCTACACCAAACATCGATAAAAAGGTTAGTCGGTTCTTTCCACGTTTGCATGTGAAAAAGGGTTTTAGGTTTGGGGTAGAAGGTTAAAAGTAATTTCTTAAGGGTCATGATCTGCATGCAAGTTTAAGCCCTAGCTTGTTAGTCCGTAGGGTATAATTTCCAAACAACAGAATTGGCGACTCCACTGGGGAAATTACTCTTAGGGTTTCCGAATTTCATTGAGATTTTTGGGTAGTTCAAAGAATTATATTTCCTGTTTCTTTGTTTGTTTATTTTCTGTTAGGTCAGAGCTAGCAGGGAACCTGGTTATCAATACCAGTTTTTTCCTTGACTGTTGCTTGACATTCATTATCGGGACACACAGAGGTACACGCGGCCTGCAGAAGGCCTGCCCGCGTGTCACCCGCACCCTAACCTTCTGTAGCCCGCGTTTGAATGCTTGCTGCAGAGGTTTCAGTAGCGTGTAGGACTCAGAAAGCTTGAGAGGCAGTCCCCTCTTCCCTATCAGAAGTTTACCTTCTCAGGGGGCTTTCTAGATCCTGTCTGGGTCTTGCTAGTTCACTGTCTTGTTTTCAGTCTGCTTTATTGTGTTTGATTTTGCGTTTATTTTTTCCTTTTCTGTTAAAGAAGAAGCATCCAAGCCTTTAAGGGACCCTGGTTGTCAATACCAGAGGCCTCGTACCGGTCTGGGCTGCCTGTGTTTGATTTTTCTTGGATTTTATACCTACACGTGCTCTGTTTCAGTTTAGCTCGCGGGCACCGACGCGCTGTTATAGCTTAGCACGCGTTTGAACGCGTGTTGTCTCAGTGACAGTCACGGGCCTGTCAGGTGGATTTTCGTTCAGAGTGGGGCAATCATCCCCTTTTGTGGTGAGAATTTTTCCCTCTCAGAGGTTTTGAGTCTAGGGTTGCACAGTCAGTAGGTTAGGGCCTCTTATCCTTAGCCTGTGTTTTTTAGTTGATGTTTTGATAGAAAAGACAAAAGAAAAAATTTGTTTTATGGTTTTTAGACAAGTGTTAGAATCAGTGCTTTCTTGATTGCCTTTGAGTGTCTTTGCTCTGGTTCTTCGCGATCTGCGCTTGAAGCCATAATTTTACTTTGTTTTCTTGGTTTTGTGCTTGTCGGCATTTTCCCTTTATTGCTTCTTTTTGCAATTAAATAAAAAAAATTCTCTTGTTTCATTTTCTTCTTGGTTTGAAGATTGTGTTGTTGCATCAGTAGCTAGGAATAAGCCTTTTTTCATAAGTTGTTTTGCAGTGCATTGAGTATAAGTAGCTCGCAGATTGAGCAAAATTCCTTTATGTTTTTCTGCATGCAATCTTAGAAAATTCAAAAAGAAAAGAAGTCTTTTGTGTTGAAAAGTTGCTGGTTTTGCATTTTTTTTGTAAAAGTTTTTGTTTCCAAGCATTTCTTGTTCATTTTTCTTTGAGTCTTTACACACCATCAGTTTCACCTTCATACCTTGTGACTTAAAAATCCCATTAAAAGCAACGCTAATTAAAAACTATTAGACTTTTTGTTTGTAGGGTTCATACACTAACTTAAGACTAGGGCCTTGGAATAGGTTGGAGAGTAAATTCTCCAAGGCCACTCAAACCAACATTGGAGTCTGTAATAGGGAGTGTAGAAGTCCAGTTACGGAAAGTTATCCGGGACCCCCCTCTAACACAGGGGCTAAACACGAGGTCGTGTAAGGAAAGGTAGTGAAGATAACCCCTCCAAAGCTGGACCGAGCGTAGTGGAGAACACATATCGAGGATTTGTTGAGGGATTTCGTCGTTTGCATTTGCCACGGAGCTTCGTGGGTCTCGAATCCGTTCGAGGTCCTCAGTTGTCTTCCAGACCATTTTCTCTCGATACCCTTGACAGGTTTCGGGCTTGATACCCTGCTCATTGTGGTCTACCCGAC
>ML780410.1:784205-805771 GCA_009831015.1 Picea engelmannii | reverse complement strand
CCGACTGTTGCATCTTGTTTCCTTTTATTCTTATGATATAGGATCGATCCCATCCGGTTGTGACACAGAATCGTCATATCTGCTCTAGAAGTGTCACAACTTGGTGGTAGAGCTTGCTAAAAACATGGATGCCCTAGGTAGTTCCTGGTTGCATTATGGTGTCCATGCCGTTTCTAACAACATAGTAGGCTCGGGAGTCCGTATATTCTTTCCTGAATATGAGTTCGAGCCTCATTTGCATGGGTATTTTCGCTCTTTGTCTTACCCTCCAGACTCCCAAAACATAACGGGTCCCCTTTTAATCCCTTTTCAGACCCTCTAAACATGAAAATATTGCCAAGCGATCTTGTGACCTTTCACGCTCGTTAAACTGAAATTTGAAGTCACGTATGTCCGGCGGTAGTTTACCCCTTTTTCGGTCCGGACGGTCAACTGTACGAACAAAGGAATACTCTATCGAATTCCAATTCTTTAGAAGAGTATCCTCAGGTATAATTTTATTCCTTTTTCGGGCTTGAGGGACTAAATTCACGAAAAAGAAACCCCCCCGGAGTCCATAGTTAAGCTCTTTTCAGACTCCCTAAAATTCAAGAGATTGCCGAGTGACCTTATTCCTTCACACTCGTTAAAACGGTCCAGAAGAATATTCCTTATGGAGTCCACAGTTAAGCTTTTTTCAGACTCCTTAAAATTGAAAAAATAGCCGAGTGATCTTGTCCTTGTCACACTCGTTAAAATGGTTTTGAATTGACGTCTAGTAGGTGCTAGTTTACCCCTTTTTCGAACCAACTAGAACTATTGTCGAAAAAGGTACCCCAATGTAGTTTCCTTTTATGATTTTTTCAGACTCTCTAAACATGAAAAATCACCGAGCTTCCCTTCTTTGGGCTCGTTAAACTTACATCGAAGGACGTTACCATTGTGTGTTCTATCAACCGCATCTGCATCCTTTACCTTTCATCCTAGTAACAGTTTGCCTTTGCGTCTTAACACCTTTGGCCACTGGAGGATTTTTCCCGAGTATCATTTCCTAGAACATCAGTCTTGTCCTTGTGCCTTGAGCTTGTATGTTTTCTATGCTCATTCCTCCATTGTAACGTAATATTCCTTTATTCTTTCAAAATCATCAAAAGAAGAAAAAAATCAAATATACCCCAAAAAGAGGATGGGAAAAGTATTTTCTTTATTGGCAGCATCATGAGTCGCCCTTGGATAAATCACATCTGTCCATTTGATTCATCAGACTATGGGATGTAGTACGACCTTAGGAATCTTTGCTCGCTATATTGAGTTGTGTCCTCCACCGTTTGGTTACTCTTCCAAACATTTGGGGAGTTTGCGTTGCCTCCTGCTTCGTAGACTTATGACTAACAGATATGTTGCCTGAGTCTTATCACTTGTCGTGCTATTGTCCAAGGGAAGTTTTTCACTAAGCCTGAGTCAGCCCCTCTGCAATATGTCTCTTGTCTGCATACCCGGCCATCCTGAACGTCCAATCAAGTATTTGTTTGAAATCACCGAAGCCTTCAGTACGATCATCAAGATTATCAAGTCCATAATCGACGAGCCGTCGAAGACCTCTGGGTAGTGCAGTCGTACACTCATATTACACTCCTACCTGAGTTTAGAAGATTTTGAAGTTTTTGCTCGAGCTCTGAAGTACAACCATCAGGCCGAATCAGCTTCTGAGAGATGGATACTTTATATGTATATCTTTCTGATTTCGAGATGTAGCTCCGCTGTGTATTATTCGCGGCTACTCTTCATAGTTATTTGACATGGATCTACAATGTATTTGATTGGTAGCCATGGTTCTATTTTATTCCAAGCATGGGTATGCCTGCCTCGGAGAGACATTTGATATTTTTTGCAGACGACACCTCCTGATTCCTGATTCCTGGGCTCACTCATTCAGCATATCGGTATAGATTGGTAAAGAATTGGTAATGTATTTCGGCCATCAGATGCTCTTCTGACCTCACACATTAGGGGGAATCTGTTATAACCCTAAATTGCACCATCCATGCTTACCTGGCATCAGGCCAACTCATTGCCCTTCATTGCCAAAGCCATGCTGAATAAAACCTTGAAAAACCTCTTAAATTAAGTAACCCGCGCCCTAACCCATTACTGGGCACGTTGGAACGCTGGCAGGCTCACTACTGCACGCGTTGGAACGTTGGCTGGCCCACTACAGCCCGCGTTTACCTAACAAGGCACAAAAACAGGAAAGTTTCCAATAGAACGAAAATATTTGGGTCAGTTAACTAGAACTCCCAGCCATGCATGGCCGAGAGTTCATCCAAAACCCTAGCTCCTTCTATCCTATAAAGAAGAGGTAGGGTTACTATTCAGAGGAGGAAAAATCATAGCAAAGAAACTCTGCCCAATTGCCAAATCCGTTTTGTCCCAACCCTTTAGCCTTTCCTCAAGCTTTAGGAGAATTCAAGCAAAGCAGTTGGAGGACAAAGAAGAGGAGGAGCCCAGGATCAGGATCAAGGAACGGTGGCTGATCTCTATGATTATTGTAAGTTGACTCATCTTGAGATTAATAAAGAATACTTTTCCCGTCCCAATGTACGAGTCTTATATATTTTATTTGATTTATGCTTAATCTCTAACTCTCTAGTAGAACAATAGAATGCATGCGTAGTGTTTTTGCCTTGATTGCAGGATCTTCTTTGGAAGGAGCAGCAGAAGCAAGGAGATAAAACGCAACGAAGGATCTACACCAAACATCGATAAAAAGGTTAGTCGGTTCTTTCCACGTTTGCATGTGAAAAAGGGTTTTAGGTTTGGGGTAGAAGGTTAAAAGTAATTTCTTAAGGGTCATGATCTGCATGCAAGTTTAAGCCCTAGCTTGTTAGTCCGTAGGGTATAATTTCCCAACAACAAATACCCAACTCAACTAGGCTCTTCCTCAAGATTGTTCACCACTCTCTCCAGAAACTCGCTCACTAACTTTCCTCTTCAAGACTCTAGCTTCTAGATTTTTTTCTACCCAAAACCCATTACATATTTATATTTTACAATAGGGCTTAGTCCGTTACAATGTGGGAAACATGTCCCAAAATTCCTAACCAACTTCCACCTCTTGTGCGCTAACTCCTTAAAATGCGCTAACTGCTTTCTGCGCGCTCTACTCCTTTTCCAAAATGTCGCGCGATTTGCTTTTGCACAATTCCCAAAACCTATTCAAAATACCCTACTCCAACAGAAGCCCCCTTATTATCACTATACTTGGGGTTTATTTACAAGAGACTTATAATCACAATATGGGAAAGTTTGAGAACATGATTACTTCAGTCAATTGATAAGAATCAAACACTTAAATGATATTTAAGATTATAATTCAAAATTTCAAGTATTGGCCACAAGGGTGGATAACATAAGTGATGAACATTTGTTGGAAGCTTACATGGGTGGATTAAAATAAGACATTAAACATGAGTTTTTTTCTAAAACATGTTGAAAATATTATGGAACCTATGCAATTTGCTCATCTTATTCAAGCCAAGAATAAGGCTACACACAAGTCTACCATTGAAGGATACAGAAGAAACATATATCGGTTTGGGGTTCATAAGACAATCCTACCTCAACCTATTCAAATATCACAGAAGGAAATGGAGGAAATAAGAGCAAAAGGACTATGCTTTCGTTGTAACAACAAATGGTCAAAAGGACATAAATTTCAAGAAACAAAATTGTTCACCTTGGAAAATAATGATGAAGAGGAAATGGAGGCATCTACGTAAAGAAATAGGAAGAACTTGTCAACTTAAAAGAGCATGAAATAGAGACATAAATTGTGCATAACATTGATTCATGTGAGAAATATGTGTTCATGCATTGGCAGGTTTGTCAGCGCCTCAAACCCTGAAGATTGTAGGTTATGTTAAGAATAAAAATATTGTAGTGCTCATCGACTCAGGTAGTACCCGGAACTTCATTGATAAAATATTAGTAGAGCACCTCAATTGTTTTGTATATCCATTGACAACTTTTCAAGTTTTGGTTGCTAATGGTGGAAGTATTGATTGTGTGGGAAAATCCCACAATATTAAATTAAGTATGGGAGAATATAATTTGGAAAGTCCAATGTATGTCATTCCAATTGGAGGTGCAGTTGTTGTTCTAGGGATACAATGGTTGAGAACATTGGGTACAATTTCTACAAACTATAATGAATTATTCATGGGATTTGAATTGGAAGGAATTCAATATGAACTGAAAGGGTTAAAATATGGAACTTCTCAAGTCATCAACTCTCATAGAATGAAAAATATCATAAAAAATGGTAGCACGGGAGTTGTGGTTAAACTCTATTCTATGGAAGTTACAAGGGAAGATGAAAATATTCCAGTGAAATTAAGATGCATATTAGAAAAGCACTATAGGGTCTTCTAAGAAAGTCCTAAATGTCTACCTCCATCTAGAGATCATGAACATCAAATTGAACTAATATAAGGAAGTACTACTAATAAAATGTCTTATATATATCCTCATTAGAAAAAGGAAGAGATTGAGAAAATAGTACAAGACATGTTGGATTCAGGTACTACTAAACCAAGCATGAGTTCATTTTCAGCTCCAATAGTGATGGTGAGAAGAAATGATAATTCTTGGAGGATGTGTCCTTAATATAGAGACCTAAGCAAAATCACCATAAAGGATAAATTCTCTATTCCAAATATTGATGAAACATTAGATGAGCTTCATGGAATGGCTTATTTTATGAAGCTAGATTTTAAATCAGGATACCATTGTTGGCAAACTTACTTATACTAAGAGGGGGGGTGAATTGGTATAATACTGGTTTTACTTTTTCTTTGTATTACTGATTTTATTATTTCATTACTTTATCAACCATAACCAATATATAACAAATATTTTCAAACATATAATACACAGTACACAAAGATTTAACGTGGAAACCCAAATGGGAGAAAAACACAAAACTTATCTTTACAAAATCATGTAGGCACCAACCTACTGTTACAATATTTGCAAGTACCAACATGCAGGAGACACCAATATCCTTAGTTGAGCACCAACTCAATAAGACTTGTAGGCACCAAACTATTGTTACATTGTTTACAAACACCAACATGCAGGAGACACCAATCTCCTTAGCTAAGCACCAACTCAGCAAAGTGTAGGCACCAGCCTACTGGGGACACCAATCTTATCCTTTATATATCTAGATTAAATTCTTCTTAAACTTTCAATAGTACAAAATAAACTCTTCAAACTTCCTCCTGCGAAAATCTTTATTCACTTGTCGATCTGTCTTTGTTGTAATTGGCATAAAAATATCATTTATTCACGAACAACTTACGCACTTCATACAAATCCACTGTATGTTTTTCTTACTTAATAGCTCATGCATAACCCAGATCTACCTTAGGAAAATGTCAAGGTCAAACCCCATTGCATCCCTTTGTCATTCATTCCCCTTGGTTCTCCTGCAATTTCAGAGCCTCACACCACTTACACTCCACCCCATTCCATCCACAACTCACATCCTCTCCATCTCTCACAAAAATTCGATTTGGACATAGTTATTTATACATGAAGCCCATACATCCAAGAATTTTTCTTCATACCAAAGACTTGTGTTCATGGGGTCAACTCTAAATCTTTTGAATCTTCCTTAAAACCAAGTTGTAAAAATTCATTAAGACTGGTCCCAATTTCCTCCCTATTTCGCGTGTGATTAGTTCACAATCTACTGGGTTAACTGGGCCAACGGACTCTTGAAACACATATCACAAATCTCAACACTCAACAACCATTAGATCATTCCTTGAATTAAATAACGATCATTGATTTTCTCACTGGACATCGATACACACAACACAACCTCAACCCTTAGCAATCATCCAATCAATCTTAAATCAAATGCCAGCCGTCGATCAAGCTTCATTGATATCGGGACCATCGAACCTACCATGTCATTGGCCCACTGGGTCCCAGGGGATTCAAACTCACGCCTTCAACTACTACTCTGATCTAGTATACTGACCCACCATGCATCAGGATCACCGAGTCACCATCCCACCAGGACCTTGGGACTTTCAAACACACACCTTCAATATTTTAACATGGTCTGATATTTGATATGTTGGTATACTATCCATACCACCGGATCACCGATTCACTGAGCCATCAATCCTTCAACAATGCACCTTCAACAGTTTTCCTTTCTCCGGTATACCACCAGACGATCGACCCACCATCCCATCGAGCCTTCAACATTGCACCTTCAACAATTTTCCCCGATTCGGTATACCACTAGGTGATTGGTCCATTGGTCCATCGGGGCACCGATATCATTAGTCCACCGACCCATCGGGCTCCCAACACTTTAACACTACAATTATCCTCTGATATTTCAATATTTGACATGACATGGAAGATGATGTAGTCTCCACATGGACCCCTTCCACATATACTAGATGACATGGCACTGACCTGACTGCTGACATTATCACCTCCTCTAGCCCTGTTCATACACAAGGTTGACTTGGCACAAGTACGTGTCTTGACACTTGGTGCTAACTTGGCTACTATCATGGCAATGATGTGGCATCATCATGGATTCTGTCATGGTGCTGATGTGGAATTGCCACCAATCCATCGGGGCACCGAACCATCGGGCCTTTGATAATTCACTTTCACTCTGGTCCAATATGGAACCTTTTCTACGCTCTCTGTTCCAACCACCGGGTCACCAGGTGATCAACCCACTTAGATCACTGGCATACTGGGGCACCGAGCCTTTAAAACTAAGCCAAACATTTCACTTATTTGTCAGTGTTCTGATCTCTACTAGGCCCCACAACTAAAATTTAACACCTTGTGCAAGGTCCCATAGCTCTCCCATTCACATTCGAACCATGTAAGAGTGTCGTTACCTTATAAAGTCATTGAGAGCAATTTTCCTTATGTATGTGGGATAAATCGTCTTTCCTCAAATTTTCTTTGTTCTGGTTAACCGGGCCATTGCGACCTCCCTTACCAGGCTTATTGTTGCTCAATTATTCAACACATGCTTGAACTTCCTCTACGGCCTCAAAATTCAAATCTTTGTCTAAATCCACTCTCTAGCTCTCTCGTTCTGCGATTAGAAATACTATTAACTTCTCCTCATACTTGTGCAAGGTTCCGTATTCATTTGGGTTGAATTTTCACCCACGGTCCTCTTCACGTTCATGACTCAATGTAAACACACATAAACTCATCAACACACAAATACTTTCATAGTCTCCCCCATTCTTTGACATCAATGACAACACTATTTCCAACAATCTCCCCCTTTGTCATCGATGACAACCCTTTTTCAATATCCCCCTTTCTGTAACTTCTCCTTGTGTCTGAAATTCCTCCTCTGTCTACAACTTTTCCTTCTTTCTCTTTACTCTCCCCCTTTGACATCAATGGCAATGAGATCTCCCCCCCCCCCCCTTACTCTTTACTCTTAATTATCTGCTCTGCAACCAACAACCTTCTATCTTTCTGCAGCTCCCCCTGAGCTTATGCTTCTCTTGAAGAACTTTAGTGATTGGATGGCATAGGTACCACTCCCATTTCTATCTAAGATACTCAAATGTTTATCTAGAAAGAGGTTTTGTAAAGATATCAACAACCTGTTCTTTTGTACCAATATATGCCATATTGACATGTTTTTTATGTGACTTTCTCTCTTAAAAAGTGGTATTTTATTGGAATGTGTTTTGTCTTCAAATGCATAACCATATTCTTTGAAATGTTTATTCCACTAGTATTGTCACATAATATTGATATGGGCTGATCATACACTACCTGAATGTCCTTCAATATTTGTATTTGTTTCATCTAGAGAAATTGTGTACAACATGCTACTGCTACAATGTATTATGCTTCTGTTGTGGATAGAGAAATTGAGGATTCCTTCTTGTTGAACCAAGACACTGGACTCTTTCCCCAAAAGAATGCTCCACCACTAGTTCTCTTTGTGTCATCTACACTACCTTACCAATCTGCATCTGTGTAAGTTGTCAATGTAAAGTTTGTACCTCTAGGATATCATCAACCAAAGTCCAATGTTCCTTTCAAATATATGAATATTCTTTTTACTTCTTGCACATGGGTCTCCTTTGGTGCATCTTGAAACTTTCCAACTAACCCTACTACTTGGATAATATCTGGCCTTTATGTTGTCACATATAGTAGGTTGCCTATCATTGATCTTTACAGGGTTTGATTTGTTTCCTTTGATTCATCATCTTTTCTCAATTTACAAACAGTGACCATGGGTGTACTGACAGGAGCACAATATTCCACTTCAAATTTCTTCAACATTTCCTTGATATATTTGGTTTGAGAAATGAATATGCCTTTGTTGGATTGAAAAATATGCAATCCTACAAAGAATGACAATTATTCAAGCATGGACATCTCAAATTATCTTTTCATTTCTTCTGCAAACTTTTGTCTCATTCTATCATTACTTCCAAAAATGATATCATCCACATAAACTACAATGATTAACATATATTCATTGTCTATTTTGATGTAAAGATTGTTGTCTGTTTGTTCCTCTTTTGAAACCTTGTTGTTGCAAGTACTTGTCAAATCTTGAATACCATGCTCTAGGAGCTTGCTTTAATCCATAAAGTGTTTTCTTCAATATGCAAACACAATACTTATTTTCTGACAGTAAGAATCCTTCTGGTTGTTCAATGTACACTTCTTCCTCTAATTCTCCATTCAGAAATGTTGACTTGACATCCATCTAATACAATTTGAAATTATTAAAGCTTGCAAATGCCAAAAACATTATAATGGTTTGTAATCTTTCAACAAGAGAAAAATTTTCTTCAAAGTCAATAGCTTCCACTTGAGCATATCCCTTACAAACTAATCTTGCTTTATTTTTTACTACTTGTCCATCTTCATCCAATTTGTTTTCGAAGATCTATTTGGTACCAATTACATTCTTGTCTTTTGGTCTGGGGACAAGTTCCCATGTCTCATTCTTCTCATTATGATTTAGTTATTCTTCCATAACATTAACCCAATGTTGATCAACACTAGCCTCTACAAAACATTTAGGCTCTATTTTGGAAAACAAGGAGAGATTTGCCTATTCAAAAATGCTTTTCAATTTTCTCCTAGTCTGTGTTTCAACATTTTTATCACCAAGAATTAAGTTTTTTGGATGGTTCTTTTGCACAAACCTTGATGGAGTTTGTGTATATTGGTGTTTTGTTTTCTCTTCTTCTTGTTCTTCTTCCTCTTCATTTTCTTCTTCTTCTTTACTACATTCCATTTCTTTTGTTTGCAGTTTGTTCTTATGAGATCTGTCTTCATCTATTCTAACATTTATGCTTTCAACAATCTTCTACAATATTTTGTTGTAACATTTATATTCTTTGCTTCTTGATGAATATCCAAGGAAAATTCTTTCATCTGTTCTTGAGTCAAAATTGCCTAGATCCTCATCATCTCTTTTGATATAACACTTGCTTCCAAATATTCTGAAATGTTTTACAGATGTTGTTCGTCCTTTCCATAATTCATAGAGTGTATTTTTACTGTTAACTCTAATTTTCCCTCTCTTTAGTATGTAAACATCAGTGTAAACTGCTTCTCTCCAAAAACTATCTGATAATTTTTCTTCATTCAACATTGTCCCAGTTATCTCTTGTACATGTTTATTTTTCCTTTCAACCACTTCATTTTATTGAGGAGTTCTTATAGCTACATATTGTCTTTTTATTCTATGAGCTTCACGGAATTATTCAAATTCATTGGATGTAAAATCACCTCCATTATCTAACCTTAAACATTTGATTTTCAGGTTAGTCTCATTCTCAACTAATGCTTTGAAGGATTTAAACTTTTCAAGTTCCTTAAATTTATTTCTAAGAAAGGTAACCCAAGTCATTCTTGTATAATCATCAATACGCAAAATAAAATATATTTCTCATTGTAGAATTTTTGTTCTTGTTGGTCCACATAGATCTATATGCACAAGTTCCAATGGTTTGGATGTTGTATATTCCTTTGTCTTGAAGCTCACCCTTGATTTTTTTCCATGCTAACACTGCTTACAAACAATTTTTCAGGGTTTTGTGATTTTTAGCATATCTCTTATTGCTCGTTTGGTGTTGATTTTTACCAAGTTTTCAAAGTTCATATGGACCATTCTTTGATGCCACAAACAAATTTCATCTGTCTACACGATAAAAAAAATTCTCATTTAATTTCATCAAGAACATATACATTGTTTGTGGTTCTGATTTCTCTTGCAACTAGTTTTCCCAAATCTTCCTTTCTTATCTTACATTCTTGCGAGTTAAAAGTGAGAGTGTGTCCTTGATCACACATTTTCCTAACACTAAGAATATTTTGCTTCAATTCTTCAACACACATAACCTTTTCTACCTTAGTCCTTCCATTGTCAAGACTGGGAGTGCCCTTTCCAACTATATTTGAAATGCCATTGTCTCCAAAGGTAACACTGCCTTCGTTATTCTTCAAGGTGATAAACTTTGTTTTATCTCTTGTCATGTGACTTGAGCACCCATTGTCAATGTACTACTTATCCCTATTATTTTGTGCATGTAGTGAAGCTTGTATGGACAAAAAAATTTCTTTCTTTTGTTCCCTTTGTTCCTGATTTCTTTCCATGATTGTTGGGGTTTCCTCTTTCTGAATTTTTTTAAAATCATTTATACATAATTTTGCTATATTCCCATAATTGTTGCAGTTGTAACATATAATATAATGTTATAATTCATTAACGGGGAAAATGAGTTGTAATTTCTCCTTGAAAATCCATAGGCATCTATGTTGTCGCTGCTGATGTAACTGCCATTTGAATTTATTCTACAATCTACATTATGGCCAAAACCATTGCAAGAGTAACAATAGCCAAAAAATGGATTTTGGTACTTGATTGTAAATATTCCATCTTGATGGAAAAGTCTTCCTGATTCTGTCTTTGAGAAGAATATTTGTCTCTTGTGGAACATTTTGTTCTTCCCTCCTATTGTCTTAAACCTTGAAAGAATTTTTGAAAACTTCAGCATAACTCTTGGTTTTTCCTTCACTCACATGTTTTGAGGAGGTTGGATATTCTTTAGCAAATTCCTTTTTCTCACTATAACCAAGACTAGTTTTGTCAAATGGTGATCTTTGACGGTTTAGGATTTCATCGAGATTTGTAGAGCTCTTTTCAAACTTCATGTTGGTATTTGATATTTCCAACTCTGTTATTAAACAAACTATTTCAAATTCTAGACTATTGTAGACATGTTCCTTCTCTTTTCGCTGGGCCGTTAAGACTTCTTCAATTATCTTTGCTTCTTCTACTTGAATTTTTAGGCTAATGATAATTTTTTTAGTTTGATCGGACCTTTCTTTTATACAAATCAATTATTTTTTGTACTTCTTCAACTGCTCCTTTTGTAGCCATTTTTTGTTCCTTAATCTCTCTATTTCATTTAGAGCACATATGAGTTCTCCTTCAAGATCCACTTTTTCTTCAATCTCATGATTGTATTCTTCCTTTAAATATGTGCTTCTATTTTCTAGTTCATCAATTTATGTTTCTAGGGCCATGAAGAGAATCCCTTTTTTTTCATTGTCACTGTCATCATAAGAGATGTTTTCTTCATTGGTATACATATTTTTATTTTGTCAGTAGTAATTTCTTCTCTTTTCAATGCCACCCTTCTGGTAATTTTTGAAATTGGAATCTTATTTTTCATTTCTATTTTTTTCATAAGGACATTTAACAACAAAGTGTCCTATTTATCTACAATTAAAGCATTTAAAAAGAAACTTACCTTTGTATTTGTATGATCTTCTTTTGAGCTTCCTGACAAAGTTGGCTTCTTTTGCATCTGATTCACTATATGAGTTGTCACCTTTTTTGCATTCTTCTTTCTTTGTCTTCTTTGATGCCTTGAAGTCTGATTCCTTCCTTTATGGATTTGATTTCTTATCTTTTTCTATCTTCATTTCATATGCAATTAGGATTACATGTAAATCATCCATCGTCAGATTGTATAAGTCCTTTATTTCTTCAATAGAAGATATCTTGGGATCAAATATTGAGTGAAGTTACCTAAACAATTTTTGCATAATGATGGTTTCTTTAACCTCTTCACCAAATTCTATGATATTGTTGACAATCTCATACACACGGAGAAAATAAACTGCAATACTCTCGTCTTCATTCATCTAAAGGGTCTCAAATTATCCTCTATGGGTTTGTAATTTTTCCTTCTTAACCTTGTCAACCCTTCATACATATTTTGTAACTTGTCCCACATCTCGTTTGCTGAAACACAATGCATGACTTTGACAAATTCTGAATATTCCAGGACACACATAATTGCATTCATGGATTTAGAATTATTGTCACTAAGCCTATTTCACATTGCATCTATACGTGAAGTTGTTGGAGATGTGTAACCATTATTGACTGCATTCCAAATTTCAAACCCAAGAGCCATCAAACAAGTTCTCATTCTTATGCTCTAGAAGGCATAATTTTATCGATTAAATAATAAAGCTCTATTTGTAGTGAATCCTTAATGTTTATGCATATGTGTTGCAAGGATTCACCTTCTACTGGTTAGACTATTCCTAAAGGAACACACTCTGATACCAATTGTTGGCACACTTACTTATACTGAGAGGGGGGGTGAATCAATATAATATTGTTTTGACTTTTTCTTTACTGCACTGGTTTTATCATTTCATTATTTTACCAACCATAACCAATCTATAACAAATAATACTGGTTTTACTTTTTCTTTACTGTACTGGTTTTATCATTTCATTATTTTACCAACCATAACCAATCTATAACAAATATTTCCAGACATACATTGCACAATAGACAAATATTTAACGTGGAAATCCAAATGGGAGAAAACCATAAACCTTATCTTTATAAAATCGTGTAGGCACCAACCTACTTTTACAATATTTGCAGGTACCAACCTGTAGGAGACACAAATCTCCTCAGCTAAGCACCAACACAACAAGATCTATACACACCAACCTACTGTTACACTATTTGTAGGCACCAACTTGCAGGAGACACCAATCTCCTTAGCTGAGCACTAACTCAACAAGGTGTACTAGAGACACCAATATCCTCCTTTGTCTCTATGAATTAAATTCTTCTTAAAATTTCAATTGTACAAAATTATCTCTTCAAACTTCCTCCTACATAAATCTGTCATTTCACCTACTGACCTATCTTTGTTGTAATTGGCATAAAATTCTCCTTTATTTACGAAAAACCTACGCACTTCATACACCTCCACTCTTTCATTTTCTTACTTAGTAGCTCACGCATAACTCGTAGTTGCCTCAGGAAAATCCCAATGTCAAACCCTGTCACATCCCTTTGTCATTCGTTCCCCTTGGTTCTCCTACAATTTCAGAGCCTCACATCACTTAGAATTCACCCTACTCCATCCACAACTCACATCCTCTCCATCTCTCTCACAAAAAATGGATTCAAACATAGTTATTTCTACATAGAAGCCGTACATCCAAGGCTTTTTCCTCAAATCAAAGACTTGTGTTCATGGGGTTGACTCTAAATCCTTTGAATCTTCCTCAAAATCGAGTTGTAAAAATTCGTTGAGACTGGTCCTAATTTCCTTTATGTTTTGCATGCGATCATTTCATAGTCTATCGAGTTAATTGGGCCACTGAGATCTTTAAATGCATAGAACAAATATCAACACTCATCAACCATAAGATCATTCCTTGAATTAAATCAGGACTGTTGATCTGCTCATCGGGCACGAATACACACAACACAACCTCAACCCTCAGCAACCGACCGATCAATTTTAAATTAATTGTCGACCATCAATTTGGTTCCTCTAATATCATGACCACTAGGCCCCTGGGGATTCAAACTCACACCTTCAACTACTACTCTGATCTGGTATATCGCCCCTCCAGGAATTGGGATCACTAGGTCATCAATCCATCGACCCCCCAAGACTTTCAAACACACACCTTCAACCTTTTAACATGGTCTGGTATCCGATATGTCGTTATACTATATGGATCACCGATCCATCGAGACCATCATATCATTGGTTGACTGACCCACTAGACCTTCAACACTAAACCTTCAACAATTTTCCTTGATTTGGTATGGCACCGAGAGATCGGCCCATTGGTCGGCCACCAAGCCTTCAACATTGCACCTTCAATATTTTTCCATGATCTGGTATATTACCGGGTGATCGACCCACCATCCCACTAGGGTATTGGGATCACTAGGTCACCGGCCCACTGGGCTCCCGAGACTTTAACACTGCAATGCTCCTCCGATATTTTGATATTCAATATGATGTGGAAGATAACATAGTCTCCACATGGAACCCTTCCACGTATACTAGATGACATGGAACTAACGTAATTGTTGATGTCATCACCTCCTTCGGTCATGTTTGGACACAATGTTGACTTGGCACAACTATGTGTCTTGACGCGTGGTGCTGACTTGACTACTATCATGGGATGATGTGGCATTGGCATGGCCGATGTCATGGTGTTGATGTGGCATTGTTACCATCCCACTGGGCCTTTGATACTTCACTTTCACTTCGATCCAGTACAAAACCTTGTCTACACTCTATGTTATGACCATCGAGTCTCCTGGCGATCGACCCATCGGGTTCATTGGCATACCGAGCCATCGGGCCTTTAACACTAAGACAAAACTTTCACTTATTTGTCAATGTTCCATTCTCTGGTATGCTAGGTCCCACAACTAAAAGTCAACACCTTGCACAGGGTTTCATAGATCGTTTGTTCACATTCAAACCATGTAAGAGTGTCATTACCTTATAAATCATATCTATTTTCCATTACATCTTCCATTCCTATGTGTTTGGAAGAAGCTGGCCATGAATGGAAAAATGAAAATAATACGAGACAAAAAATACAACGTATAAAGGAAGGGATGAACTCTATGGAACAATGGTAGTGGAAGAGAGATATTCTCTCGTACAAGAGGAGAATATTTTTATGCCGTCAATCAAAGTTGAATAAAAAAATATTAATGGATTCTCATGATTCTTCGATGGCAGGGAATTTAGGGTTCCTTAAAACATATCACATGATCAAAAAATATTTCTTTTGGGAAGGAATGAAGAAAGACATCCAAAAATTTGTAAGAGAATGTCAGTTTTCCAAAGAAATAGAGGAGAAATAGTAAAATCTCTAGGGTTACTTAATCCTTTACACATACATAATCAAATCTGTGAAGATATATCAATGGATTTTATTACAGGTTTACCAAAATTAGAAGGTAATTATGCCATTTTTGTGGTCGTGGATAGACTCACAAAATATGCACATTTTTGTGGAATTCAAAGTACATGTACGAAAAGTCAAATAGCATAAGTGCTCATGAAGGAAATTCATAGACTTCATGGATTTCCTAAAGTAATAGTAAGTGACAAAGATCCAAAATTCATAGGAAAGTTTTGGAGAGAATTATGGAAGATGAGTAGAACAACACTAGATATGAGCTTAACATATCATCCACAAACAAATGGTCAAACAAATGGTCAAACAAAAATAGTTGAAAAATGTTTAGAGGGTTATCTATGTTGCTATTCTTCATACAAGCAATCTCAATGGGTGAAGTGGATTCCTCTAGAAGAATGGTGGTATGATACCACCTATCAAACCTCTACTAAGATGTCCCCATTTGAATCCCTTTATGGATATCCAACTCCTAGTATCTCATACTTTTTGCAGGACCATTCCAAAGTGGAGGCAATAGAGTCACATATGAAAAATACTAAATAAGCTTTGAAAATTCTTAAGGAGAATGCTCAAATGGCACAAAACATGATGAAGAAGCAAATAGATCAACATCGAAGTGAAAGAAAATTTGAGGAGGGTGATTGGGTATTTTTGAGATTGCAACCTTATAAGCAATCTACTTTCAAACATAAGAAGAATCATAAATGAGCTCCAAAATTTTATGGACCATACAATATTATTCACGAGATTGGACAAGTGTCATATGAGTTATATTTTCCTTGTTCTCACATTCATAAGGTTTTTCATGTATCTTTCATGAAAATGTTTTTGGGACAAATTGTGCTAGTGCAGACAAAACTTCCAGAATTAGATGAAGAGGGGAAGTTGATTCTTGAACTAGAAAAAGTTATAGATAGGCCTTGTATATCTTTGTGAAATAAAACCATTATGGAGTACCTAATCAAGTGGAAGAATATGTTGTCATAAGAAGCTACATGGGAAAATGAGTAATTCATGAAGAAACACCCTCAATTACAATATTCAAGGGAAACATTTATTTTTTAAAAGAGAGGGCCTATGTTAAGGACCATAAGGACCTATGTTAAGACCTTAAAACTCATTTATTATTAGTTTATTAGTTATTATTAGGTCAAATTAGTGGTAGGTTACATCATGCTCACTTTATATCCTATTTATAATAAGGAGAATCATTTGTATAAGCATATCATATTGTCTTGTGAATTGTATATATTGTAAAAGGAGGTTTCCCCCTTGAAGTGGACTGTATTCATTGACTTTTTATCATTTTTAAGGTGTTGTATCATAACAATATCTTTAGATTAGATAATTATTCTCAGCTAACAAAACATGCTATAATAATTATCATTCATATTGATTGATGAATAATTATGAGGTTTGAATCATATGTTGACTTAGTATACTTTATGCATCTTCATTAATTTCATTGTTGAGGAGTAATTGGCATAGTCCCCAACAATCTTCCACCTCACAATGATTCCTGACAAGGTTGTATGCCTACCTTTCATATGCACCACTTCTCCACCACTACTTTGACATAGTGGAATTTTACCTTGATATGCTTTGTTCTTGAATCAAAATTATGTTTCTTTGTCAAATCAATAACATTCTGACCATCATAGTGTGAGGGCATGGGTCATATTTTGAAACCAACATCTTCGTACAAACATTGTAGCCAATATTCTCCCTTATAAGCTTATGTAGAAAAACATGTACTATTCCTTTGTACTTGAATGGACAACCACTTGTTGCTTCTTGCTCCTCTAGTGTATAGCTCCAAACAAGGTAAAAATATAAGTTCTTGTGGACTTTCCTGTTAAGAACCAAATATCAATATAGCATAGAAAAACCTTAGAATAAGTACTCAACGCCTTGAAAAAGAGAGAATTTCAAGTAATAAGTCTCTTCAAGGGGGAAACCTCCTTATACCCCACATAATGTCCAAATACAAGATGATTCCAAATGAAAATGTCTCCTTGGTATATATAAGAGACTAGGAGGTACAATTACAACTAATGGACTAAAGCCGACATAAATAAAATAAAATTACTAATGTAATATGCCCCAATTAAGGGGTAATGAGCCACTATTTAGGGCTTAACATGCCCCTCCCATTGAGACAAGTGTTGTCTGCAATGCTTGAGTAACTCTGGATGCTTCTGTATAAAATACTCGTCTTCCCAAGTAGAATCTTCAGCCAGTAGTTTCCTCCATTTAAAGAGATACTCTGAAATGGTTCTATTCCTCAGCTGGCGAATTCTTGTGTCAGAGATGGATTCAGGATCCAATATGATTTTTCCTTCCTCGTCAAGTTCTAGCAATATAGTTTGAACTAGGATCTTGTCACCTATAACCTTCTTTAAGCATGAAACATGGAAAATTGTTTGTACTCGTGAAGATGCATGCAACTCCAATTTGTATGCCATAGTACCAATATTTTGCAACACCTTAAAAAGGCCATAGTACTTTGGTGATAATTTATTATCATTCTCGACTTTCTTGAGGGACATTTGTTTGTATGGTTGTAGTCTTAAAAACACCCAATCCCCTACTTTAAAACTTCTTTCACTACGATGTTGATCTTCTTGTTGTTTGATGCGATTATGTGCCATGGTTAGGTTGTCCTTTACGATTTGGAGAACTTGTTGTTGATGCTCGATGTGATCTTCCATTGCTTGAACCTTAGATTTTTCTTTTAGAGAAGAAGTCATGGAAGGAGCCTGGTATCCATAGAGTTCCATAAATGGTGTCATTTTTGTTGCAGTATGAAAGGAAGTGTTATACCACCATTCTCTATGAAAGGAAGGCTAGTATGAAAGGTGGCCTTCCAGACATTTGCTCACTATCTCGGTTTGTCCATAAGATTGAGGATGATATGATGAGTTATTAGCCAATTGAGTACCCAAACAAGAAAATACTTATGTCCAAAAATTTCCAGTGAAGATGGGATCTCTGTCACTTACAATAATCTTTGGGCTTCCATGTAGCTTTTGAACTGTCTCCATGAATGCGGTGGAAACTGTACTGGATTTGAAGGGATGAGAGAGTGCACAAAAGTGTGCATACTTGGTGAGTCTATCAACAATCACCATGATGACACTATTTCCTTCAGACTTTGGTAACCTTGTTATGAAATCCATGGAAACCTCCTCCCGACGCTGACTTGTGATGGCTAATGGTTGTAAAATACCTGGGGTCTTAATTGTTTCCACCTTATTTTATTGGCAAACCAAACATTCTGAAACAAACCTTTGAACATCCGTTTTAAGGCCATCCCTTGCTTCTATTATCCAATCGGGTTGGATGATCGAGATAGAACAGAGAAAGGCCTCAACATCTTCATCCTTTCTTGAGAGTGCATCTGCCACAACATTTTGCTTCCCTTTTTTATAGACCATTTCAAAATCATAAACCAATATCTTGGTCACCCATTTTTTTTGTTCTTATGAAGATAGTCTTTGTTCCAAGAAGTATTTAAGACTATCATGATTTGTTTTGACCTTTAAGTGCCTACCTATTAGGTAAGGACACCATTTCTTCAATGCTTGTAGTATTGCCATCAATTCCTTCTCATAAATGGGTTTGTGTAAGTCATTTCCCTTGAGTGCTCAACATTCAAAAGCCAGGGGCCTTCCTTCTTGCATTAGGACAACACCAATTCCATTTCCCGAGGCATCACATTCCACAATAAAGGTTTTTGTGAAGTATGGAGTGGTCAAGAAAGGAGCTTTGCACATCACCTCTTTAAGTTGTTCAAAAGCTTTAGTTGCCTCTGGAATCCATGAAAATGCATCATTTTTAGTTAGTTCCATTAAAGGTGTTTCTATTCTTTCATAGTGCCCAACAAACTTGCATTAGGAACCTGTCAAACCCAAAAATCCTCTAAGATTCTTCAATGTTCTGGGAATCGGCCAGTCCATCTTGGCCTTAATCTTGTTAGGGTCTACCTTGGCACCTTCATGAGATACAATATGACCCAAATACTCTACCTCATTCACCCCAAAGAAACATTTGGATGGTTTGGCATATAGTTGTTTCTCCTTTAGTAGTTGTAGCACCTTGTCAACATGTCACAGATGATCCTCCCAAGACTTGCTATAGATTAATATATCATCAAAAAATACTAACACAAATTTTCAAAGGAAGGGCTTGAAAATAGAATTCATCAACCATTGGAATGTGGAAGGTGCATTTGTAAGGCCAAAAGGCATGACCAAAAATTCATAATGGCCTTCATGAGTTCGAAATGTTGTTTTTGGGATATCTTCTTCCTTCATTCTAATATGATACCCTAAACGAAGATCCAACTTTGTGAAATAGATTGCTCCATGTCGTTCATCTAACAATTCATCAATGACGGGAATGGGAAAATTATCTTTAATAGTGATCTTGTTGAGCTCTCTATAATCTGGACACATATGCCATCAACCATATTTCTTGAATGCCATTACCACTAGTGCAGAGTAAGAACTTTGGCTAGGTCTAATAATGCCAATCTCTAACATTTCTTCAACCATGCGCTCAATTTCACTATTCTGGGCATAAGGGTATCTGTATGGCCTTATGTTGGGAGGAAAACTCCCAGGAATTGGGTGAATATCATGATCATGATTTAGAGTGGGTGGAAGACCTTTGGGAATATCTTCAAATACTTTGGAATGCTTATCAATGATCCCTTGGAGATCTAGGGGAATAGATGGCTTAGATGTTTGAACATCTAGTGAGAATAGTTGTGAAATTACACCTTGATGCCCCTTTTTCAATAATTTTGTCATGCCATTGGAGCTTATCACCTTAATGAGTTTCCCTGTGATACCTCTTAACTCAATTTCTTTTCCTTCCAATGAAAATTTCATGAAACATTCTTGAAAATTAAAAGCCATTGTTCATAATGATTGTAACCATTGGATTCCTAGCACGACATCAACACCACCCATGGGTATAGAAATCATTGGACTATTCATTACATATTCCCCCATAGTAAGATTGATCGTATTGCATTTTCCTGAGCAATTGATAGTTCCTCCATCTGCAATCATTACTTGAAACTCTGGTGTTGGATATACAAAGCAATTGAGAGCTTTGGCTAATTTATAGTGAATGAAATTATGAGTACTACCAGAATCAATTAGGACTATTACCTTTTAATTTTTGATGTATCCTTCGATCTTGAGGGTTTGAGGAGTGCTAATTCCAACCAATGCATTACACGATATCGTGGGAGTCAACTCTTTAGAAGAAATTTCATCTACATTTTCATCTTGAGATGGTTCTTGTTCTTGTTCTTGTTCCTCTTCAAAATTTATGTAGAATAATTTATTCTCACCAAACTTATGTCCCTTACTGTACTTGATGTCACAATTAAAGCATAAACCTTTTGTTTTTCTTTCCTCCAATTGTTGAGGTGTCAACCTGGTAGGTTGAGGTGTTTTAGAAGAAGGAACATTATTCTCTCGATAGATGTTAGGAGTGGTACTTCTAGTAGCCATAGCCATATTTTTACTTTCAACATTTCTTGCCACCCTAAATGCATTCTCTTATGATTGGGTTCCCAAAGATGAACCTCGTGTTGAATGTTATCCCTTAAAGTTCCTATGAATACATCAATCAAGTGCTCATTGTTGGATCATGTTGTCATTGATGCCAATGGTTTGATTGATTGATGTCAAGTGATTGAATGATGTCAAAGGATTGATTGATTGATGACTAATGTAATATAATATGTATTTTCCTTGATGAGAATGCATATATGAAGATGGATCAATGAGTTTTCATTCATATGATGAAGATGGATCAATGAGTTGTCATTGATACATGATGAAGATGGATCGTTGTGGTTTCATTGGTATATGATGCATAGTTGGAAAAATGTATAGATGACTCATTATTGTCTTATCATGATTGATAAGGTGCACAAATGGATGAACTGCAAAGTGGTCCCCTTATGGTGAAATACCTCACGGGAAGACGCTTTGTGGATTGAGTTATCCTAGAAGACTGGTTGGAGGACCCTTGCTCTCATTATTTTATTATCATGATTGATAAGGTGCACAAATGGATGAACTCCAAAGTGGTCCCCTTATGGTGAAATCCCTCATGGGAAGACGCTTTACGGATTGAGTTATCCTAGAAGAATGGTTGGAGGACCCATGTTTGTATGTGGAATAATGAGATGAAGATCAAGGAAATTGTTGGTGAAACTATCCTAGATGGATAGT
>ML780410.1:762976-778223 GCA_009831015.1 Picea engelmannii | reverse complement strand
CATGGTTGATGCACTTGTTTATGTTGACAGATTGATATTTGTTGAGGATTGTTGTCTCATCTCAGTTGGTGCTGAGAATGTAAGATGATTCTTGCATATAGAGTTGGTGCTCATGTAGAGTTGTACTCTATTCAGTTGTTGCTGAAAAACCCCCAGATTGAAGTCCATAATAAAAAGAAAATTTGTACATACATCTTGTGTTCTTTGTGTTCCTTGTGGAGATGATTTGTTGATGATATTTTGTTGATATGTATTCACATATAACTGATTATAAATGACAACAATGTGTAATGAGAAAATGTTGAATGTTAACTAAGGATTTTTTTTTGTAAGAGGGAAGTTTTGGGAAAAAGATCCCCACACTCGTTCACCCCCCCCTCTAAGTGTGGTAGGTGTGTCCAACACTCATATGAAATATATGTTACCTTTATATTCAATCTTTGGAAGTTCTCAATGTGCTTTGTAACTGAACCCTTTTTCTTGAGATTTATCAATTGGCTAAAGAAGGTATTGCTCCTTGTATCCTCATAGTGTGCTATCATTTCTTCCGTGAAAAGTTTCCAAGTGACGAGTGATTTGCGAGAACAAAACCATTGATACCACACAAAATGATTGGGTTCTAAATATAAAGAAGCAATCCATAGCTTTTGTGTATGTGGCACATTATGTAGATCAAAAAATTGCTCCATATGAAGTATCCATGTGACTGGCTCCTTGCCATCAAACTTCCTCATATCGATCTTAGGAAAGTGGTTGGTCTTCAACCCAAAGTTAGAGTTTCTCCATTCTTGATTCATCTTCCTTGTGTCCTCATCATGAATTTCATGGGATACATTTTCACTTTCATGTGTCCTCTCTATTAGGAATTTTTTCAATCCTTCCATGATCTCCCCTTTTAAACCATCCATCTTAGTATTTATTTCCTCCCACTTAGCTTTCGTTGAATCCATCATCTCTTGTAGTTCATCTTTTGTTACTGTCTTCTTTTGTAAATCATTTATGTCTCTACGCATTTCTTCACCTTCATCAAGAGTCCAAGTAGGATTGTCTGGAGGCTTATTTGGTGTAGAAGTTCCCTTTTTTGGTGCCATGTTGGCCAAGTATCAATTTAAACCTTGATTTTGAGGTGGTTCTGCTAGACAATCTTCCTTTTATTGTATCTCCAAAATTTTGGCCCTTCTGCGTATGAAATTTTCTTTTTTGTAGTTCTATGATATTTCTTCTCTGCAATGCCATAGGTATGATCAAAATTGGATGTGCTAAGTGGAATTTACGGTAACTTCCCCACAACTTGTTGTTTTTTTCCTTTCCAGGAGATCTCACTTGTATAGCGTGCCCCACACAAAATAATTGATATAAAATTCTAAAAATCGTACCAAAACTATTATGGACTGTCCACTATCCAATTCAATTGGTCTCACTCAATTTGGATACTCTAGGAAGAATTTATGATTGTTTTACCTGGAACACCTGCTTGAGACTACTCAATAGGACTAGTCAGATACCCTATCTTCCATAGGGTGTATCTACAAATGTAAGATGACACAGAAGCTAAATTTTTTTACCACAGATACCTTACTAATTTCTATGAATAGCCTCAGGATTACAGGGTTTGAAACATTACATAAAACATTTTATAGCGAAAATTCCGCAATGGCTCAATTCAGAATGATTCCAGAACCCTATCTTACACAGTCTATATCTCCTAAAGTATAAGGCCTCAGGAGTTGAACTGTTAACCCAACGTACCTTGATCCGTCTACTAAATATCCTCCAAGACATTCCTTCTGAAATGTTGTAGAAAAATAGTTATAGCAAAAATTCCAAGGTGTCTCAGATGTAGCAGCGAAACCCCAAGACCTTGAGCTTTGATACCATATGTTAAGAACCAAATATCAATATAGCATAGAAAAACCTCAGAATAAGTACTCAATGCCTTGAAAAAGAGACAATTTTAGGTAATAATCCTCTTCAAGGGGTCAATCTCCGTATACCCCACATAAATGTCCAAATACAGGATGATTCCAAATGAAAATGTCTCCTTGGTATATATAGGAGACTAGGAGGTAAAATTACAACTAATGGACTAAAGCCGACATAAATAAAATAACATTACTAATGTAATATTCCCCAATTAAGGGGTAATGAGCCACTATTTAGGGCTTAACATTTCCCTTTCCATGTTACCACCAAACCTTGACTCAACAAAACCATACATAATAGCAAATGGAATAATCCTTGGTGCTCTAAATTTGTCTTAATATTCTCTTGACATATGTTCAATGTAATTTATGTATATTGGCTGTAAATCTACTCACAACTCCCACTTCATATGTTAAGTTTAGCCTTTTGCAAACCATCACATACATGAGATTTTTAACAACACTCGAATCTAGAACTCTTGTCACTTTTTCTTCTCCCTACTTACTGTTTGGACTCATGTCATTAGACAACAATACTCCCACTTGATATGGAGTGTTAACTAACATACTAATATCCATCCTAAAGAGTTCAAGCATGATTTCAACATACGCTTGGCTAATCCATGAATTTCTATTATGTTTGTTTCTTCTCACTTCAATACCCAAACAATTGCAATGAATCAATATCCTTCATGTAAAACTCCCTTGACAACTTGAATTTGGTCCCTTTGACTAGTCCCTTGGAATCACTAATCAAGATAATATCATCAACATATAAGACTAAAATTATGAATTGATTACCTTTCTTCTTGTTGTAGAAATGATGATCAACATCACTTATTTTGAAGCCCTGTCCAATCATATATATATATATATATATATCAAACCCATTGTGTTTAGGCCAATAAGGCCCTATCTTAAGACCCTAACACTCTTTTATTACGATTTTATTAGTTATGATTAGGTCAGATTAGCGGTAGGTTACATCATGCTCACTTTATCTCCTATTTATAATAAAGGAGAATCATTTGTATAAGCATATCATCTTTTCTTGTGCATTTCATATTGTAAAATGAATTTCCCCCCTCGAAGTAGATTATTCATTGACTATTTTTTGGAGTTTGGTTCATAACAATTGGTTTTAGAGCATACAATCCTAGGGTTTCTCTCATTCAACCAAGACATATTGGAATTTTCTCTACAACATTTTTTGGGGGATGTTTCAATTAGTGAAATTTGGAGGATACTTGGGAGACATATCACTGTACGGTTGGTAAAAATTTAAGTTTATAGTTCATTATAATTTTGGAGATATAGCCTATGGAAGATATAGTTTGTGACTAATCATGAAATCCATTTTAAACGAGTCATCTTGGACTCTTTTCTATAACTCTTCGTCTAAGAAGTTTCAAAAGGTGAAATTTTGTGGAGACTGAGGAGACATATCAGATTATAGGTTGTCAAAATTTCAGGTTCCATTTCACTACAATTTCAGATATATAGTCTATGGAAGATAGGGTTTTTGACTAATCCTAAAATTTGTCTTAAAATAGTCTTCTTGGAATTGTCACTATAACTTCTTTTCGGTGATTTTTCAGACTCTGGAATTTCCAGAATCTTGAAGACACAGTGAATTACATGTGGAACTGTTTTTCATATTTTTACTCATTATTATTTATGAGTTATATCTTGTGGAAGTTAAGGTTTTTTACTAGTTCTAAAATTAGTCTTAGACACGTCATTTTGGAATTTTTCCTATAACTTTTTTCAGTGAAGTTTTAAACTATGAAATTTTCAGGAGTTTAAGAATTCATATCCAAGTACTACAAGCCAAAATTTCAGACTCGCAAGGGCTCAAATTATATATATATATATATATATATATATATATATATATATATATATATCATTACAAAGGTCAACCATCCAAACATTCTCCAAATTAGAATTTGAAAGATATGCAACTTACAATTGACATAACTTTTGATTAGAAAATATATTTTTGGCGATTCAAAATTTGTGATAAAGAGGAAAAAGTGGAGTATTATTATTTTATCACGTGGCTTCAAAGGGTGCTCCAAAATTTACTTCACCAACTAAACCTTCAGAGAGGTCAACCATTACTAAAGAAGAAAGAGAAGATAGTTTTCATCAAATTGAACAATTCAAAAAGAAGATGAATGAAAATAAGGATCAAATGGAAACTAAGATGGATACAAATAGTGATAAAATGGAAAAGAAAATGGATGGAATGGAAAATAAGATGGACAAAAAGATGGAAGAATTGAAAAATCCCATGTCAATTATCATACAAATCCTAGATGGGGGGATTTATAAAAGTGGCACTGTAACCAAAGAGACTCATGAAATTTGAAAGGTAGTATTTATGCTAAACAACCCACCAATAATAAGAATTTTTCAAGTGGATTTAACTCTAATAGTGGAGTTAATTATGGATGGGTTCCTAAGGGTGTCAACTTTCCCAAGATTGAATTAAATAAGTTTGATGGAATATAAGTCTTTACATGGGTGAACCAAATAGAGCAATACGTTGAATTGCATAATATTATGGATGATAAGAAAACGATTTCCTTAGCAACCTTATACTTAGAGTTAAAAACCTATCAATGGTATCAATGGGTACTCAAAAGGTACTTAAAAGGAAGCCCCATTCTTATCATTATATTTGGACTTTATTTACAAGAGAATTAGAAGCACAATATGGAAACGTTTGGGAACAAGACTACTTTAGTCAATTGACAAGAATCAAGCACTTGGGTGATATTGAAGATTATAATTCAGAATTTTAGGTATTGGCCACAAGTGTGGATAACATAAGTGATGGATATCTGTTGGAATATTACATGGGTGGATTATAGGAATATATTAAAAACTTGAACATCTTGAAAATATTATGGAGGATATACAATTTGCTCATCATATTAAAGAAAATAATAGAGCTACACACAAGTATATCACTGGAACATTTGCAGGAGGAAGAGATAGTTTTGGGGATCATAGGGAAACCCTACCTCAAGCTACTCGAAGATCACCAAAGGAATTGGAAGAAAGAAGAGAAAAAGGACTATACTTTGGTTGTAATAAAATATTTTCAAAAGGGAATAAATGATAAAAAACAAAATTGTTCAACTTGGAGAATAATGATGAAGAGGAAATGGAGGCATCTGTATAAAGGGACAAAGAAGAAATTGTGAACTTAAAAGAGAAGGAATAATATGTAAAAATAGGTGTGAAATATCTATGTATGCATTGGCAGGTTTCTCAACACCTCAAGACCTTAAGATTGCAGGATACATTAAGAAGAAAAGGGTCATAATGCTTATTGAATTAGGGAGTGCCCATAACTTCATTGATAAAATATTAACACATAGACTCAATTTCTTTATATATCCAGTGAATGTTTTTTAAGTTTTGGTTTCTAATGGAGGTAGTATTGATTATGGAGGAAAATGACACAACATTAAACTTAGTATGGGAGGATATAACTTAGAAATATTGATGTATGTCAATCCCATTGGAGGTGTATATGTTGTTCTGGGGATTCGATGGTTGCAAACATTAGGTACAATTTCTACAAATTATAAGGAATTATTCATGAGATTTGAATTGGAAGGATTTCAATATGAACTCAAGGGTTAAAAATTGCACCTTCTCAAGTTATCATCTCTCGTAGAATGAAACATCTCCTAAAATGGGGGAATAGGGGAGTTGTGGTTATACTTTATTCTATGGAAGTAAAGCGGGAAGATGAAAATATTCTAGAGGAATAAAAATTCACCTTGGAAAAGAACCATAGGTTCTTCCAAGAAATTCCTAAAGGACTACCTCCATCTATGGATCATGAACATCAAATTGAACTATTACCTAGAATTACTCCTCATAATAAAAGGCCTTATAGATATCATCATCAACAAAAGGTGGGTATTGATAAAATGGTACAATATATGCTAGATTCGGGTATTATTCAACCAAGAATGAGTTCATTTTCAACTCCAATATTGATGGTGAGAAAAAAAGATAATTCTAGGAGGATGTGTCCTGATTATAGAGATCTAAACAAAATCATCATAAAGGATAAATTCCCTATTCCAAATATTGATGAGCTATTATATGAGAATCATGGAGTGGCTTGTTTTACAAAGATAGATCTTAAATCAAGATATCGCTAGATCGGATTAAGAAAATAAGACATTCCTAAAACATGTTTTAGAACTCATGATGAGGTGCACTATGAGTTCTTGGTCATGCCTTTTGGGTTGACTAATGCTCCTTCTACTTCTCAAATCTTGTTGATGGGGTGGAATTGAGGGGTACTCCTTGATACACGGTCTCAATTAGACTATGCACCTTTTGGTTTAGGAGACCCATTCGGATTCTGGCTCGACTACCATGATTGGGTATGAGGGGTGATTGTATGGTTTGTGGATGCAATGGGAATGCAAAGGAAATCTAACTAAATGCTGAAATAAATCTAATATAATCTATTCTAGATAGGAGCATCTACGGTAACCAAATGAGCAACTATAAATGAAATTAATCTATGGAAATAACTTCCTCTAGATAGATATTAAGAAGCAAAAAGGTTAGACAACACATGCATGTAGATACATAATCATATTAGTATAAGTCATGTAATTACATATATAAGCAACTCGTCATCTCAAGGAAAAACATAAAAAAGAACAAGCAAAGCTGCAATAATATTACAATTTGCACAAGAGAAGTCTATAAGAAAAAAGACATGTCACAACACATGTAAACAATACATAATTAGCTGAAAATAGTTTACAAAAACCACCATATACAAGAGTTATTCTCTCCATCCAAATTGGCCCCGAGATCTTCTCAATATTAATTCACAAAATAGTTTGTCAATATACAATGCTTGAAGAGCCCCTTCAAAATGGGTCTCTTCCTTTATTTATAAAAAATCTAGTAACTTTTGAAAGTGTCTTCTTGAATTCTGCAAGAAGCGGTTACACAACTTTTCAGCTTCCCCCTCAATGGCTATTGACATGTGTGAGAATAAGGATGAAGTTGATGGAATTTGGTAAAAGACAAAATATAATATAGTTGTGATCAAATTTAAATTTTCTATTTTGTCTTATTCATGGGTTCTTGTCCTTCACATATGCTTCCCAAAACTAGTATTGTCCATTGAGTGATATGATCATGCGGTACAAAAGTTCCTCCAAGGAAACTATGTGGGACACTGAGTTGTCAGTGAGGGTCTTAATTTACCTTGTTAGAGTGGCCATGAATTCTTGGACAATAGTCTAGACATTGGCCAGTTGGATGAGGTGTTCCTCCATTAACTCTATTGTTAGCTTCGTAGCTGCTTCAACACTCTCCTATCTCTAATTTATATTATGTTGGAATTGTTCAAGGAGTTTTTCCATTCCAATGGTTTTCCTGAGCTCCTTGATGGGAGGAAGGAGAACCTTATGCATTAAGATTTGTGCGGCTTTATGTAGTTGCGCAAAAATTTCAAGTGAGCTTGTCATTTCCTTTTCTTGTCTCTGCCCTTCTTGTTGGCATTGATAAAGGGAAGAGTAATCGATACTTATTTCTACTTCTGAGGGGTGGGAAAGCTTAAATAAAGCATCCATATTCTCAGCCAACCACATTTTCATGTCATTTAAGCCTTCTCAGATGGTGGAAAGTTGGATGTTCTTGGCTTGCACATGACTATGCTGGTCCATGATGTCAACTGACAATTGTTGGAAGACATGAATATGGGAATACATATATGTAATAGTCTCCTCGATCTATGTCCTTACCTTTTCAACACATTCCTTGAACTCTCTCAGACTTCCTTCACCTTTCTTTACATGCCTGAGTTGTTCCTCCAGTTCTTTAATCCTAGCATCCTTTTCTTCATTTTGGTGGAACACATTCTTGAGGTTCTCCTCTGTTGTTGTGGTGAAGGAAATGCTGACAGATTCTATGGAGAGAGGGTTCTTACTGACATATTTTTCCACCATAGTCTCTATGAAGATTGATAATGGATTGGCTTCGATGATTGGGACCTTCCTGATCTGTTGTTGCACAATTCTACTAGTGGCCTTGTCGAATTTGAACTTTTTCAAGTTCACCACTTTGTTGGGCTTCTAAGGTGTGTGAAGTCCCAAATTTATTCTACCGAATTCAAGATGACTGTTGGGAACCTTTGTTGATGTTTTCGAGATGTCAATGTCCATAGGCAAGGCATCATTGTTTAGAGCCTCTTCATCCTTTTTTTTTTTCTCTTCTTTGGTTGCCTTAGTTGCAACTTCATTTGTTGCTCTTTATTTTGCTACTACTACTTCTGCAACTTCCCTTTCAAATGCTACTTTTGATTCTGCTTCAAATGATGCTTCTTTCTTTGTTGTTGCCTTTGCTTCTGCTTCCATTGTTGCTACTGAAATTGATACTAATTCTACATCAACCTCTTCTTTTGCCTTAACTTATTTTGTTTTTATTTTCTTCTCAACAATGTCCTCTTCTTCTGGACCTTTTCTTTTTCCTTCTTTTCTTGTCAACCATCGGTTCCTCCTCCTTTGTTGATCTAGAATTTGTAGTCGTTGTAATGGTCACTGCTTTAGCTGTTGTCTCTTCCTCATATATTTTCCATGCCTCTTCACAAGATTTATGTTCATCAAATATCCTTCCTATAGGTTTACCCTGACTCTTGGCGATAACTTCATCATATGTCCAAGCATCGCAGTGAACCTATTCTTCTTCTCAAGTAGTTGAAGTCAACTCCCAAGTATGTTTGTACTTGTTGTAGTGTTCCTTAACCACTTTCTTTGGATTGTGTCTCCGAAACCTTTCTTCTATGAAGTGGAATGATAACAGTGTGTCTACTTTAGCTTGGGCTTGTTTAATGCTCTTGAATGAATATGACCTTACCCATAATGGTAGTAGGGCCCAGATGGATTTCTTATCATGATATAGTGTTTCCCCGACTCCATGGATCACAGTTTGATATACGATATCCTAAAGCACTAGTCTTTCGGGCACAAATCTCAAGAGAAAATGGGGAGCTTTGGTAGCTCCGTATACCCTTATGTAAGTTTCGTGCTCCATGAGGTACTAGTATCCAATCTTATGTATTATTTCCAATGCTTTATTGATCATACATGGAGCGGGTGAGTTGAATATGAGCTCGTAGAGAGGTGTCAAGAAGTTCTCACATATCCTGTGATACTTAGTTATGTATTTGTTCTCCTAGAGAACCTTGCAGTAGTTATGTATAGGGGGGTGGGTTGGCTGCTAGTCCCAACCCATCTTGGGATATTTATGGTGCACACACATCATATCCAATAGACAAGAAGACATGTGAACTCTTGGGAATTTTTCAAGAGCGGTATGTTTGACGACCATGATGGACTCTACTAGGGCTACTGATAGGATGTTGTCCCAATTGAATGATGATCCAATATCAATACAATAGTACATCATTGGGAAATAGGGATAAAGTGAATTTAGATGCATCTTTCTCCGCATATAGTCTGCATAACATCACTACAATGTACTAGTAGGGTGTTCTTAGCGAAGTGGTAGTATATTCACTAGACGGTATGAGTTTGAACGTTTTTTCTGGCTTGTACCAGATTTTGACTAGATCCTTTGCCTCGTGTGGGAAATTCTTGATTATTTCATAATTTAGTGACCGACTTCCTTTTTCAAATGGTAATATTGTGTCACCTACCTAGAATGATGCTATGGGCTTCCCCTGAGAATTTATTATATACCGGTTGTCAAGGTATATGTGCTTGAGGACCATGAGATCATGTCCGCACAAGGTAAAACTGCCACATGAGCTTCCAGTCTATGCAATCCTGATCTCTAGATTTTTTTAAATACCTTTAGCTCATTTTGATCTTCAACCTCCACAGGTAATTTTTTCTTATTGAACATTTGGAAAACTTCACCCCATTTGAGTGAAGTCCCTCCTTTCTCCAAGAGTCTTGTAGTATCATCATAGATGGCCCCTAGGGTGTCAGGTTCTTCTTCCTATTGGATTCTTCTTGCGAAACCGTCTACCGTGGGATCTTTGCTAGCTATTTTCTTGTGAGGAGACATATCTAAATCTACGACAAACACAGTCATTACTAATGCATCAAAAAAATGATAAAATAAGACATGACAACAAACATAAAATGTTAGTTATGATAATCATGTGAATCATTGGGATCTTGAGCAGTAAAAAGGGTTCAAAGATGAATTCATTAGTGTAAAATTGTGTTAGTACCTGAGGAATTACATGAGTCAGTGTGAGGAGGGATTTCATCGTCTAAAGAAGATAGGATGATTAGAGATACAATGAGAGTTTGAGGAAGTTTGGGTTATTTTGGGTAAGAGTCCAGGAAAATCAGTGCTATTGTCGTTAACTTGGATAAAGAGGGAAGTGAAACCAGAGCTTAAGATAAAAAGTGCTCTGATAGCATACCGGAGGTGTTCTTAACAAGTTGACCAATTATCATTGCAGTATCGACATAGTTTTTAATAACTTTTTCGATATAATGAAATTCATATCCGTGGTTAAGCCATTAACTACGTCGACATGTGAACAATGCACTGACGATATTGATAACTAGTATGTTGATTTTTGAGAAGAGGGAGCCGAAGAAATTCTTACGAACTTCACCGGTATGGACATAGAAGAGTCAACAAAGTTGTTTCCAACTCCTCCAAAAAAAGGGAGCATGTATCATAATTGTTTTTGTAAACTTTGTTGACACGGATCAGAGAAGTTTTAAGAAACCCTGCTGGTAAGAGAAAATCACATAGAAAAATGGCTAAGTATTGGATGCAAGTTTGGCTATGTTTGTGTTAATTTTGATGCACTACTATGATTCAATATGGAGTTTAGATCCTGGTCGAAACTGTGTATGTTTCTTGAAATATCGCATTCTGAATGGGATAGACCAAGTCAAGAAAATTCCCTGTCCAGATACTGGTTAAAAACCATAATTTAGGGTACAATTTTTAGGGAAAAGATTAGGTTATTGTCGAGGCGTAGCCTGGGGAAAGTCTTTGTTGATGACCCAGGTATGAGGATAAAATGAGTTGATTGAGGTATGGTTCGCTGGAATATAGAGGGAAGGTAATCCAGGGAGAGGCCTAATGAGTAAGATGGTATAGTTGTTGATGTAGGATTAGTGTAGAAACCCTAACCATAACAATGACACACATACAAAATGAAAGAGTGAGGAGATAAGTACTTATGGCCCACCTGTCAACTGGAGACACATGGACGATGAAAGTGGATGTGGAGATGAGCTTTCCAGGCGGTTTCTATTTGCGCACATGACAATCTCTTTCTCTCCTTTATTAGAAAAGAGTTATGAAAGTAGAATGGGGAAATGAAAGACTAAACCCTTACTTTACAACCTTTCAAGCACATGTTTTGAGATATCAAGGATATCCGAAGAGGTATGCCGGTGAAAGGCTTGGTTCCATCAGAGGTGGGGCTTAGAATGCATTTAGTTGCACCGAAATTTTTTGTGGAAACTCTTCTAGTTGCACTAGAGGTGTTGTTATCAATTCGACCAATGATTGTATTTTCACATCGACGGACTTGATATGAAGTTATACAGTTGAGGGTTTGCATATCGGAGGAGACGGGAAGAAGTTCACTGATATGCATCGAAGATGTTAGGACGAAGTATACCAATATGTACCAGAGACCATTACACAAAATCCTACAAAGTCAAGTTTCCCATTCCGAAGAGGTTATAAAGAAGTATGTCGCTGTATCAGAGAGAATGTATGAAACTCCTCCAATATATTATAGAGAATGGCTTCAAAAAATCATAAAGTTTTTAGACCAGAAATCAAACCAAGCTTTCAAGCTAAAGCATAATTCATCAAAGAGGAATTAAAATAATTTTACCAATATCAAGAAGTCGAGGTGTCTCCATAGCAAGTAAATAAGTTCTCAAGTCAGAAAGGAGGGATCCCATTTTCTTGGTTAAAAAATGGCTTTACAAGCCAGCATAGAAGAAAAAGGGAAGGTGTTGATGCATGGCAAAACAAAGCCTTATGAACAAATATTTTTTACTCCATCTTAGAAATTCTGTGTTTGTTTTCTTTGATGATATACTTATCCATAGAAAATCATGGGAATACCATATTGAACACATGGATAAAGTCCTACAAATTATTGAGAACAATCAATTGTATGTAAAAAGAACCAAATGTTTTTTGGGAAACAACAAGTAGAGTATTTAGGTCATATCATTTCAAGGTAAGGGATTAAGGTGGACCCTCAAAATATCCAAGCTATTACAAAATTCCATATTCCTAAGAACATCAAGAGTATTAAAGGATTTTGTGGTCTTACAGGATATTATCGTAAATTTATTAAGAATTATGCACGCATTGCAGACTCACTCACATATCTTTTGAAGAAAAATTCATTTGTATGGAATGAAGAGGCTACCTTGGCTTTCTCACTCTTAAAGGATTCCATTTTTTCTACACTAGTATTGGAAACACCTAATTTTGGAAAAACATTCATAATGAATTAAATGCTAGAAATTTTACATGTAATAAAAAAATGACGACGATATCTCATTGGGAGGAATTTTAAAGTCAAGACAAACCATGATAGCCTAAATTACTTTTTAGAGAAAATATTGTCATTAGAAGAGAAACGAAAATGGGGAGAAAAAATTCAAGGGTTTGATTTTGAAATAATTTACAGAAAGGGGAAGGAAAACGTGGTCACAGATGCCCTTTCCATAATAGAAGAAGCCTCAAGCTTGTATTCCATTACATCTTCCATTCCAATGTGGTTGGAAGAAGCTCTCCATGAATCGAAAAATGAAAATAGTACAAGAAAGAAAATAAAATGTATAAAAGAAGGGATGAACTCTATGGAACATTGGGAATGGAAGAGAGATACAAAAAGGGGAAGGAAAATGTGGTCGTAGATGCCCTTTCCAGAAGAGAAGAAGCCTCAAGCTTGTATTCCATTACATATTCCATTCCAATGTGCTTGGAAGAAGCCCGACATGAATGGAAAAATGACAATAGTACGAGACAAAATATACAATGTACAAAGGAAGGGATGAACTCTATGGAACATTGGGAGTGGAAGAGAGATATTCTATAGTACAAGGGTAGAATATATTTATGCCCTCAATCAATGTTGAAGAATTTGTTTTAAGGGAGTCTCATGACTCTTCGATGGAAGGAAATTTAGGGTTTCTTAAAACATACCAAAGGATCAAAAAATAATTTTTTTGGGAAGGAATGAAGGACATTGAAAAAAGTGTTAGAGAAGGTCAAGTTTTCCAAAAACATAAAGGAGAAACAATAAAATCTCCATGGTTACTTCAACCTCTATACACCTAATCAAAATTGTGAAGGGATATCAATGGATTTCACCACAGATTTACCAAAATCAGAAGGTAAGGATGTCATTTTTGTGGTAGTGGATAGACTCATAAAATATGCACATTTATGTGCAATTTAAAGTACATATACATAAGGTCAAGTGGCATAAGTGTTCATGAAGGAAATTCATAAAATTCATGGAATTCCTAAAGTAATAGTAAGTTAAAGAGCTCCAAAATTCACAGGAAATTTTTGGAAAGAATTATGGAAGATGGGGGGAACAACACTAGCTACGAGCTTAGCATATCATCGAAAAATAGATGGTCAAACATAAATAGTTGAAAAATGTTTAAAGGGATATCTATGTTTCTATCCTTCAAACAATCAATCTCAATGGGTGAAGTGGCTTCCTCTAGTAGAATTATGGTATAATACCATCTATCACACATCTACTGAGATGTTCCCATTTGAAGCCCTTTATGGATATCCAACTCGTAGTATCTCATACATTTTGCAGGACCATATTAAAGTGGATGCAATAGTGTCACATATGGAAAAGACTAATTTTTTTTTGACAATTATTAAGGAAAACCTTCAAATGATAGAAAATAGGATGACACAACAAGGAGATCAACATCGGAGTTAAAGATAATTTGAGGAGGGTGATTAGGTATTTTTGCGATTGCAACCTTATAAGCAATCTAATCTAAAAAAGAAGAAGAATCATAAATCATGTCCAAAATTTTATGGACCCTACAAGATTATTTGGAATATTGGAAAAGTGGTGTGTGAGTTGTATTTTCCTTCTTGTCACATTCAAAAGTTTTTTCATGTATCTTTCCTAAAAAAGGTTTTGGGACAAACTATGCCAGTACTAACAGAACTTCTAGAATTAGATGAAGGGAAGTTGATTCTTGAGCCGGAAAACTTTATAGATAAGAACTATACATCTATGTGAAATAGAACCATTATGGAGTACGTAATCAAGTGGAAGAATATGCCTCCAGAAGAAGCTACATGGGAAAATTAGCAGTTCATGAAGAAACACCCTCATTTACAAGATTTGAGGGAAAATATTTTTTTAAAAGAGAGGGGCTATGTTAAGTTCCCTAAAACCCTTTGTTAAGAACCTAACACTCATTTATTATGAGTTTATTAGTTATGATTAGGTCGGCTTAGTGGTAGGTTACATCATGCTCACTTTATCTCCTATTTATAATAAAGAAGAATCATTTGTATACACATCTCATCTTGTCTCGTGCATTGCATATGTTGTAAAAGGAGGTTTCCTCCTTGAAGTGGACTATTTGTTGACTATTTTTTGGATTTTGGTTCATAACACCTCGTACCATTGTGTTGGGAACTACTTTAAACCATATAATTATTTACTCAACTTGCACATGAATATTTCTCTCCTATGTTGGGTATGTGTTATATTCTTTGCACGAGTAGTAGTCTCTGAGCGCCTGTGCCAGGCGCGCAGGGGTTCGGGGGCAGCGCCCCCGAATTTTTTTTTTCGAGCCGACATATTTTTGCCGGTTTCGGGCCGACATATTTTCGTCGGGCCGACATATTTCTAGGACGACATATTTCCGAGACCACATGATATTAGGTGGTTTTTTGACACATGGTTTTTTGCCGACGGTTTTCTATTTCCGGTTAAGGAATTAGGGTTTTGGACTAATCCAGGTCATTGGGTTAGGGTTTTGGATGCCATTGGATCCTATATGTATATTGTATTGTAAACAATGTAACACAATGTGTATGAATATAATATATGCTGGTTTTCTCGGTTTGGGTTTCTAGGTGAAAAATCTTTGTGTAATGTTTGTATTTGCCATTGTATCTTTTCTGTTCTTTTCTGAATATCGGTTTGTAGTAGATATTGTACAAGGTTAGAATTTACATTTGGTATCAGAGCTTTATTGGCTTCAGGGGGACGCCTTTGTCGTCAAGGGTTTGGCTCGGGACTGTGA